>JARFOC010000578.1:338239-353783 GCA_031763485.1 Osmoderma eremita
TTCTTATTGTGATCTATAAGTTTGCTGTTAGTTATTTGATCTTGGACGATGGACACATTTATATATATGTACCTTTCCTGTTTCTGTTTATTTGTACATTGCAGTAACTTTATCCATTATTCCTAAATAAATTAATAAATGAAATTGCATCGCGTGGCATGGTATAAAGGTCGCTAAACATTTATCACGCTTTAGAATAAATTTAGAAACGAGTAACTTTCAGGCAAAAGGCTGCTGAAATTGACACCACAAAATTTAGAATTGAATATTGTTAGAGTACAAATTTGAATTCTTGAATATATTCCTGGCTCAGGTCATTGATGATAGTCAGTGTTTTTAATTGTATCTTCAAATTCTCCAATTCAAACAACTTAAAAAATACACTCAAGCCTGGATTTTCAACTGTGCAAATGGGAAACTGCGCAACAAACTACCTAAAGCAAATAATGCTCGATATTTAACTACTGAATCATTTTCTAAAAGTCATCTGCAATAGGATATCTACACAACCAGAGTATAATGCATGAATTTTTACTATTGCATTGTTTTGTATACTTGCTCCGAGAAGCTTCAAGCTTTATCTCATTATTTCTGGAATTTAAGTTTTTATACACAATATCTTTTAGCCCATTTAAACTTATAAATTCGTTTGCATTATCGTACTGATGCACCAGATATTCTAAATCTTCTAATATAGTCAGGACCTCGTCTTCATCAATATCTTTTCTGCTCATTATCTCTAGATGCTTCTCTATAAGTTCCTTTATTATTTCTACATCCGATTTCGGTCTTACATTTAATTCCTCAAAGTCCATTATATGATCTATACGTATTTTTGATTTTTTCATGTTTCGTTTCATCCTTATTATTTTTTAGGGCCTTCTTTAATTCAGATGGTGACAATCCAAAATCTTCACTTTGGAAAAAAGAAGAATACGTGCAATATGACAATTTTCACGTGTAGCTGTCGCAAATTATGTAAAATGATTGTCCTTACTTCTTTATTGTAGGACCGGTTCCTCATATTTGCTTTACTTGCGCCCCTAATAATCTAATATTGTTAGAAGCTTCTCCAAGATTAAGGATGTGTTTTACTAACTTACGATTGTCTGCTGTCATCCCGCGACCTGTTTCTAGACTTTTCTGGTACACCACTACCAAAATGAGGCTTGATAGTTTCGAACTCGCTACTTGTTCGAAGTGATTTAGATTCTCCCTATCTCTTTAGATTATCTTTAATTTAGGCAGACGTATCACCACATCTGCCCATCTTTTATGGCGGCAATCGTACAAAGAAAAGACTACCAGTTGAGTAGGTTTTCTTTTTATTTCGATCAAAAAATATCTGATTACATTTAATCCTTAAATACTAACTATTTTAAACCTACAACAAGGCACAATAAGCGTACTTAAAATCGTACAGATTAATATGTCACCTACGATTACCATCTTGTCCAGACCAAATTTCAATCGGTTCCCTCGTTCAATTCAAACTATCATCCTGTACAAAATATTACATAAAACATACGTATAAGTCTTATAAAATATAAATAGCGATAATTTATGTTGTCACTGTATAATAGAAAAAAATTCTTTCTGCTACAGACTCTTCCAATCTTGGGATACCTGAACAATAAATGCACATAATAATTTCTTATTCCGAAGCAACCCATTTTCAGGATCTACGATTATTGATAGTTTAGGTGTATATGTGTAAAAAAGGCCAATATATAGTTTTAACAGATTTTATTAAACCTTTTTCTCATACTTTTCGACTAAAATACAAAACGAAAGGGGAAAACTGTGTTTACGTAATGATTCTTCCTTGCCAGGTGTTTCTGTAAATATACTGTATATTCATAGTAATATAATATTCGCGACGGCTCATGATGTAAACACAGCGCAGGGGTATTTGGAGAGAGAAACTTGTATTTTCAATCATATACGTTCTATGTGTATGTATGTCTTTTAAAATGTGTTATTCGCTTCATTTATTGCTTCGAAACACTACAAAAATATGAATTATTTACAGGTGGCATTAAAAAAATACTTTCAGTTGATCCAATCAAAATATGATCATCGTGAAGCTCAAGAACAAAAACAGTCTTCAATATACAATGTGTTTCAAAAATAAATATAATCAACCGTAACATTACTACGAACAATTAGAATGAAAACGATAGTAAAACTAACAACTAAGATGGCTACATTATATAAGACAGTTCTAAAATTATGGCAATAGTAACTAAATTATATAAATAACATTAAAGAGAAAATATAAACGTGTAAAAAATCATTTGGAACACATTGTACACAGCACAATTTGATCAATCGTATCACACTTATTCCAATGTTGTGTTCTTCATTGAAGGCAGTGCATAAGGTACTCAAAAATGATTTCGCTCATTTTCAAATATTGCACGAAAAAACAAAAATAAGTTTAGTAACATTAAATTTGGACTGAAACGATCAAAATAACTAATGAACGAAAAATTATTATATGCATTTACATTACGATAATCGACGAAATTAACTGTTTTCATTACATTATTCTGCTTCTTTCTTTAAGTACAATTAGGAACACACTATTACTCCCTGATTTTCATTTGAAGAGCCCGCAATCTCGTACAACCAGCAAAAACGTGATGGGTGTTATCAAAAAATGGGTTTTAAAAATACTGTTTCTGTTATCGTTAATAATTCATTTGGGATACTCTCTGACTACACTAAAAAAATGTTATTTTATATATGTAAACACTAGGAGAGAAATTATGCAAACTATGCAACTAACGATATTCAATTAAAAACGATAAAAATTAAATTAGGAATAATAAAAATGAAGACTAAAAGGGTCGAAAAAAAAATCTTGTTTGAGCACCATAAAGGATTCAAGAAACCTAAACAATGATTATAAATATCCGATGCAGTTTTTCACATTTTTAGAAATTCTGTTGTCGTTTCCGCTTTGTGTCCATGGCATCGAGGATGGGTTGTCTTTTTGTCTGATATCTCCTGCGCAATTCGTCTATTTCTCTCTCCATTTCGGCGTCTAAGACGGCCATCTTCTGTTGCAATTCCTCATAACTTAAGAACTTCAACTGGAATATGCCACATGAAATTAAATCCCCATTACATTAAATACTGTTAAGTATTGTCATAGTAGCAAAACAAACAAAAAGTTTAGAAAACGTTACTAAGGCCTATTTTAACCAATGCGGCGGAGACACTGACGTTAACAAAAGAGAGAGAAAAAATTCTTCAAACGCAAGAGAGGAAAATAATGAGAAGTATGATGGGGGAAATACTAGAAAATGGATTATATAGGAGACGAACGAGCCGAGAAATATGGGAGGATTTGCAGGGGGAAATGGTGGTAGGAGCTATAAAAATCCCAAGTGTGAAATTCTTGGGGCACATATACAGGAAAAGACCAGAAGAGCAAGTGCGAGCAATAACAGAATGGCAATTGGGAGGAAAGAGAGCACGAGAAAGGCCAAAGACTAAATGGAAGGACTAAGTAGAAGACTTAAGAAAAGCGGGAATAAGAACAAGATGGAGGACGATTGCCGAAGATAGAAAAGAATGGAAGTCAGAGTGACGGAGAGCGTCTGCGTAATGTAGGGGATTTGACGCTGATCCAGTCGTAGGGGATCTGGAAGCTTTCTTATGGAATCGGGGAAGCTCTGATAGGAGTGTCAAGCCATATATATTGTAATGTTGTCATATCAAATGACCTGAATAGTTTTCGAAAATGTGTAGAGTTACTTACATATTCGAAGTCCCCATCTGTGAATGGCATTTGAAAATTAGGCTTATTATCAGGAAGTTGAACTGCTTGAGGTGATGGCACTTGATTTACCTGCATGTGATAATGGCTTTGGAACCTCTGCTGTTCGTCCGCGTTGATCTCTGGGCCGTCTAGCGTGGCCGGGGCACCGATACCGTTACCCTGCCGCAAAATGATGAAATTAAAACATTTCGTATTATCCTGCTTGATATTAAATTTATACTTACTTTTACTTCCGCGTCCTTCTTATCAAAATGATCCATAAATAGCGGTCGATACTTTCTAGCTTGAGCAGATCCTGTGTCATGACCTATTTGCGGGATTTATTTTTAACAAAAATATCATTTTATTACCATAAGAGACGTACGTTTCATAGTTTGTTCATCGATATCACTATTTATAACCATCGTCCCCAATTCTGATTGCAACTCAACTAACGTGCCACTCTGCGACATGGGTAAGAGTGTACCACCCTTCCCCGGAACTAAAGTACCATCGTCTGTGCATTGTACCATAGTTTTATTGGTTACAGCAATATCATCATCCTAAACCATAAAAGTACATGCCACAAAAGAACAGTGTAAAATTATAATACTTACAGATTCTTCATTTATGTTTGGTTTAGCACCAACAGGATTTGTAATCGATATATTTTTGTAACTTTGGTTTTCTCGTATCGCGTGGGCATCAGCTATCATTTGACTAAGGATCGTTGGTACTTTGGCATTTCCTATGTAAATAATGTTAAACACTATATATACCGATTGATCCAACTCGCCGATCACATGAAAAACTACTTTCCTTAGAAGTCATATATCAATACTTTTCTCTATTAAATTAACTGAACTTAGCCATTTAGTAATTTCTATATCTTTACCAGTGCCGAGCTAGAGTTAAAGGTGGAGTTTATTTCATTATTTTATTTAGCTCTTTCCATTTATTTACGGATATTGTCTTTCTAAAGACACTTATAGATTGGAATACAATATTTTGAGTAGGTTAATTTGTGGACAACAAAATTCCTATTTTTGATATGCATTGATTTTAGGTTATATTATGTTTTTATGCCATATTCTCTTCAATGATAGATGTTTATATTGGAGTCTTATTTTCGAAATGGACATTGTGATGAAAATGGATATATTCAGTGCAGTTGAGCTTGGGTGAATTTACATAGTCAAAGTACAATATGATCAAATGAGGTATTTTCTTCCTACTACAATGTGTATTGTTTTATATTTGTCATATGAATCTTGCCATCAAGCAGTGAAGAAAGATGCTACACCTCCATCTGCACACAGTATCGGATGTACAAGAGTTAAACCCTATTATTTTTCAATAAGCAGATACAATATTGCACTTTCTACAAGAAAATTTTAAGAAATAACGACAAGCTTAGTTCCAACTCAATGGTTGCATTAGTTTTCAAAACGTAACGTGAAGTAAATTGTTGATGCATGCGTTGATGATGGTGGTAATCATTTTCAGCACCACTTTTAATCAAAGAAAACGGCATAAAAAAGAATTCCTTATTTGCAAAAAAATCATTCCAAATGAAAATATATTGTTAATTGACTTAAGATGTGTTTAGTTGTAAAAGATTACAAAAACTAAAAATATTGCATAATGATTCGTTATTTAAATGCCAAAAATAAATTGTTCTTTCTATTATTATTATAAATACTAAAAGGCATACAAATGGCGTACATGTGAAATCACAATATTTTGTGCAGGTTTGTAAGTGGAGGGATTGCTTTTTCCGATCGGAAGTATTATTCCAAGGCTGCAGGTGTCTTTAGATAATCCAATGGAGTATTTAAACTTTAATCTACCCTCCAGGCCTCTCTTAATAAATTTCTAAAATCTACTTTACCTAACCCCTCTGCTATATGCAACCAATACTACAATTTAGAAAAGCTAAATTATGAAATATAGCAACAGCACGCCGCTGATGCGAATTCAGAAGGAAGTAAATATTGATATCAGCCTCCGCGGTAGCAAAAAATTGATGAGATCGCGCTTGATATTTATTACATTAAAGCTACGAATTTATACCTATGAATACGTGATTTAACAGATCTGAGGCTGTGGCACGTTCTTCTGGACTTTTCACTAAACACACACTAACAAAGTCTATAAATTCTGGACTCCACTTATCTGGTTCTCTAAATGACGGCGGCGGTTTCGTAGGTATCATAAAAATGGCTCTCATTGGATGTATGTCACCATAAGGCGGCTTCCCCTCGGCCATTTCTAAAGCGGTAATACCCAAGCTCCATATGTCAGCAACACAATCATATCCAATCTCCTGTATAACTTCAGGTGCCATCCAAAATGGAGTACCTAACATAATTTTAAAATTACACAAATAAAAAGACAAATTACATCAATGATTAATTCACCTATTACGGTATTTCTCTTAGCCATTGTATCTGTCAATTGTCCCGCTACCCCAAAGTCGGCAAGTTTCGCATGCCCTTCCGAATTCAACAGTATGTTACCAGCTTTGATATCCCTATGAATCTTTCGTCTTAAATGCAAATACTCTAGCCCCTTAAGTGTATCACATAAAATAGTGGCAATCTCGTCTTCTGATAACGTCTTCTTACGTAGTCTCATTATATCTGAAACAGATCCTGCCCCGCAAAACTCCATCACAATCCATAGATCCGTATTCTTGAAATAGCTTCCGTAATATTTAACAACATAAGGACTGTCACATTGTTGCATAATTGAGATTTCTTTTATAATTTCTTGGAGATCTGTATCAACAGGTACTTGTTTGATGGCTAAAACTTGACCAGATTCTTTGTGCAGCGCCTTATAGACGCTGCCGTAAGAGCCCTCTCCCAATTTACATATTATGTCAAAGACTTCTTCGGGTTGTCTGGTTAAACTTTCTTCCGATAACTTCTTTAACTCACTACAAAAGAAAACTGCACTTAGATCACTATACCACAAATTTAAAGATTTGATTTGGCGAGAATCCCTTTTCAATACTCATTATTTTGCGACATAGCCAAAAATAAAAATCATATAAGTCCAAAAAATGAGGTTAAGAACTTCCTTTAGAATTTGGACAGAAAAATTGTAGACTACTCGCAAATGGAAAGTTAGATTATTTACACGTTCTTGCATACCTTTTGGAAGACATTGTCGGTTTGTGAAATTGTCATAGGCTGTTGATCGTATAAATCGAAGTACTCATGTTTAATAAATACAAAATTAATAACAATTTAGGAAATTTTGATTAGAAAACTCCATGTTGACCCGCACTCCAATTCTGGTTTTGACAATTAATTAATACAACAACGTAGGTGGAAAGCTGAACTAAAGAGGAACTGACCCGTGTTGGTATTACAGGGATATAATTATCCATCATTAAATAATTCGGCTGTAATTTAACATATTTCTAGGATAATAAGAATCGATTATTAGCAACGATAAATCATGAAAGTAGGAATGGGAAATGAGTTGTGATTTGAGGCACTTTTACTATGTTATGTTGGTCAATAATTTGAGAATAACTATTTACCGTTAGTGCAGCAATCGTCGTGTAGATGGCGAGGATACCGCAATCAATTACGAGGTACATACCAACATACATGCTCTATTTTTAGACGGCGCGAATTTTTAAAAGTAGGATATTTGTATTTAGATGCTTTTAATTTGCGCGCGCGTTTGGATATTTTGATTCTAATTATTAATGAATTAAAAGTAATCCAGAGTGATATTATTCATTATCGTGCAATATAGTTCTTTGTATAAATTGTTTGGAAGGCGTCTTTTTAATGGTGGGATCTGAATGTACTTAGGAAGTAGGGGAAAGTCAAAAGTCGGTATTAAATTTATCACACAAGCTCGTTAGCGGCGTTTAACAGCGTGTAAAGGTTATTTTTTTTTAATTTGGTGCAGGTAAATGTAGATTAAACAATACCGAGAAGGTAGATATATAAGGAATGTATCATTATAACGTATATCCCCATTGAATTATATTAGTTTTAATATATACAATACAAGTACACAACTACACAGCCGAGCTTTCCTATGTGTGTATAAAGGTACTCGCCTATAGTGCATTTTGAAAGTTTAAAAGTGAAAAGGCTTTGTGTTACGTTGTATAGTTTGGGAGTGCTCCATTTAGGTCATGCCGAGCAAGTAAAGTACGGGGACAATGACCATGCTCTGTAATAACAGGTTTAGTAGACTAGAGTGCGGGTGGATATAGCCTGGACCATGTTGAAATGCGGTTACAGCGTCCGAGGAAGATTATGCTCATCCTCCTGCCCACACCGCGCCTGATTTCACAAAGAGTTACGAATACAGGGACCTTAGATTTTCCACCAAAGCCTCAATCTGATAGAACGGAAAAAGAATTTGCATCTAGTATTATAAATAACACACTGTAGACACGTGTATACATTTTTTTCTATGTATATCCGTATTTTTTTTTTGTTTAAAGTAATTGTTCTTACGTAATTCTCTTGTTTTAAAGACCATCTCCATTTCGTAACTATAAAAGTGTATTCAATAGAAAAGAGATAACCTTAAACACTCGTAATGATATATTAGAATTTTGTTTACTGCAAATTAGCATACTAAACAAGTATTGACCGTTTGATGCACCGCAATATTGTGATGATGGTTATTTATAATTTCCCGATTGGCAATTGATTTGTGCATTCGATGTTCGTGTAAACCGCGAATATGTGCAATACCTGTACTCGTATAGAGGTGCATGTTTAAAAGCAATTTTCTAGACACACGTCCGATAAAATTTCTTACGTAGATACACTTACGTTCAAAGATACTTGCCATGGGTCTGGTATTAGGGAGGTTTAACATTTCCATGAATTAAGGAACGGTCGACTTGTGTATTCTAGTGGCTCAATATCATGCTATATTAAATGTATTAAGAATAACTATGAATTGCACATGAAACATTTGTTGGTATTATGAACCATTTGGTAAAAAGTTATGATTTTGTTGAATCTCAGACGACAGTAAGCAAGAATGCACTAGATGTGAGAAGAATCAAGAACTTTCCTGTTCATCAGGACTGTTTAAACTTCCTAAGCCGTGTTATGCCCAAAAAATCTTCCTGGTTAAGTCAATCAAATTAAAGATAGTTAATATTAAAGTATATCGTAGCAAAGCAGACAGTCTCCAGCTCACCCCTTTCTTTTGAATGCTTTGGTTTGACCTGCATTGGTCAACACTTAGCCGGATATGTACTAATCGTACTAATTGATTCTGGAAACAAGTGGGTTCTAGCCGATAGCCCAGAATGTGACTGTGCGGCATTAGGACAGACACCAAAACATATGAAATTCCTACTAGCAAAATGTAGCTTTTCGATTAAGGATCTTGTCTAAGATCAGGCAGCAGTATGTCTGAATATTTTGAATGTATAGGTATATTCCTTGGTACCCTATTTCTTAGAAAAAAACAACTTAAATTGCATTTTGATTGCACTTTCGAATTTGTCCATAATATCTAACATTATAGAGATATGAGTTGTAGCATTAATATATTGGAGACAACATTTTAAAAGACTAAGATCAGTTCTTCTGCGAAATTACACATAAACTACTTCTATACTTTTGGCAAGCGGTGTGTCTGTTATGTTGGTGCACATAATACCTTATATTCCATGTTCTTCAAAAGTTCAAAGGATTACTGTTTTATATACCCGATTAGGTGCAATTGAAACGGCCATAAACAATCTGGGAGTCCATGTTTCTTCCATGTGATATGCTTTACTATTACTATGAGCATCACATCTTAATTATGGAAGTAATCAAAATTGTTATTATGTATAATAATAACAAATATGTAATGTATAATAATTCCAAAATCTACATCACCAGATTATAACGAATCATTGTTTTCTCCAAATTGTCAAAGAAGATATTCAGTCTTTGGTCGGTTAGTCGTTATAATCTTTGGGTTCATTTTTCGCTTCCCAAAGATTGCCTGTCTCCTTGGATTTAAAACCTCGCAATCACAGAGGATGTATTAATCGCTATTTTAAAACGTAGTGGTGGAGTTCTCCACTCGTCGAGGTGGTAAGGGTATTTTTTATTTTTTATTTTTACTATTTTAAGCCACCGTATCATATTATTTGTATTTTATATAAGGGAAGCAGTTTCCAGCAAATGAAAAATAAAAGATGATTCCAATTTAACACAATAGAAAACAATCGATTAAGTTTTTAGGCGTCCATATGTTTTGTGATTAATTTATACCTTGGACGCACGCGCAACTTTAATGGCCATTAATTCTAACGGTCATTACGTTAATTGGTAATTTACAAGCGAAAGTGGCACACTACACGAATTGGGCTGTTTTGTTTGTGGTTATGTACATCGCAGTATTCATATTTAAACGATGGTATTACGGCAAAAGACAGTAGAAATGGGAATAAGGTGGTCATTGGAGTTAGAATTTGCTTTGCTGGATAGATTCAAATGTGTTAGTTGCTCTTACATACTGCTTACATGTATGCTCTCACAATAATGTAAAAATCTGGGAATATAATCATCCTCTTGATAATTCATGTTGTAAATGTAATCGAAACAGCGATTGAAATCTAATAAATTCTGTAACTGTCATTTACAGATGCAGTATTTTAAAACTAATTTGCAATTTTAATCAATTGCCGGCGGTGGTCTGTTTCAAACACCATCGCCGTTTTTAGTGGCCCTAAGTTTAAATGGTTCTATTTATGACCATTAATGTTATGGACACAAATTACCAATTTATGCCTAATGGCTCACATCAAACATCGGGATATAAGCGTGCCCAGATATGGCAGCGTGCCATAATATAGCTCTCGCAATTAAACAACCGACTTTTGACAATTCGGCTTTTCATGACATGGTTGCCACGCATTACAAAGCATATCATATGGTTCGACAGATATATAGATAGGTTATGGTTTAAAAAATACGAAAACTAAATAGAACGTCAAAATGAAAAATGCCAAGTAAGTGCGTTGACAATTTAACTTATCTGTGCAACTGGCTGCAAGTGGCAACGCTCTAATTGAAGAAATCCTGCGCGGACAAAATGTCACTAGATTTGACATTACTATGCATTTGCTGAACGTGAAGTTGTGTTTGGTTGTGTTGGGACGATTTTAACATTATCGCTATCAAAAGTCGACTGTTTCGTTGCGAGAGCTATATAATCTAGTAGGTGCATCCTCCCATAATTATGTCGTCCATTATTTAAGCAATATAACATTTATTTAATGGAGTGCCTACAAATATATTTTGCATTTGTTATTGTCGCTTTATTTATAGTAAAGGAAAGATTTACGACTCTCCAGTTGTTCGTGTTTTTTCTTTTTGTGGGTAGTCAAATAATGATTTCAGCAGTGGCGGCCGATAGGGGGTGACAGGGTGAGCAGTATCAGTCAATCCTCAATTCAGTTTATCGTCTTAATGTAATTAGACATAATGAACAGTGGCGGCTCGTCGGGACAGGGTGTTCAAATTTAATTTATTTTTTGATAATGATAATAATAAATAAAACATGTTCAGTGTTTGTGCTTAAAAATAAATAAAAACATTGAGACACATTTAAATTTAATTTTCTCTTTATTTTTTAATAATGGAAATAGTGAATGTTGAGTGTTTGTGCCTATTGCTTCCCACTCAGTTCCCACTCCCATTTCAGTTACTTCATAGTAAATAGATTAGGGTCTTTTGTAACTAATGTAATGAAAACAGAGAATAAATAACAAATGAGAATTTAGTCAAATAATATTTAACAACTTTATTCGCGAATAACCTAGCTTAATGAATAAATCAGGAATAAAAATTTATTCAGTAAAAATTCATTTAAATAATCACTGAATAAACGTATTCGGTAGCGCGCGAATCTTCACAATAATTTGTCACCATTCAAATACTAAGTATTTTTTTAGCTACGGCGTATAGGTGCAAAATTGTTTAAAATTATATATATTTTATGAATATTACTATATTTAACTTTAAGTAATTTAAAATTTGTTTAACTTGTCTTATATCACGGTATCAAAAATTTATTTTTAATATTATTGGATACAGCGAAATTTTCGCAGGAAATGAATAAATATATAATTTAGCATTGATTACTTTAAATAACTATGAGCACACGATTGTGCGTGTTTCTTTTTTTCCTATCGTTTATCCATTCCTCCGTATTCATCCTAATCCACGTACATCACGGGTATTGTATAATACAATGAAAATAATGGAATACGTCGCTAAGGAAAAGAGCATCATATCTCTAAGCATTACGAATAAAGAGGGGCCGGTAAGATGCTGGTGGAACGTTCAGTACCGCAGTCTTCATGGGTTTGGTGCGGTGTTTACTGTACTATCTTACATACCATAAATTTTCACGTGGTTTTTATACACCGAGTACGGCCGTGGTGATTTAAGAATGATGTGTGTTTTAAATGTGTGTTAAAAGTTCTCTACAGTAAACCAACATGTTCGCACGGTAAATCTAACAAATAATTCTAATATTATTCGCACATTTTACGATTCAGTTGCAATAAATGTTGAATTAATTCAACCGGGCGTATGTAAATGCTCCAAATTCGGATTTAAAGGTAACTCAAAATTCTTCCCCGCCAAAAAAGATATTTCAAATACATCAGTTCAGTTTTAGTTTGAAAATTTTAGCAATCTCTCTTTCTCTTTCTCTCTCCCTCTCCGTGTGTGTGTTATGAAACTCAGTTCGACCCTAGATATTTTTCATTTTAAATTAACCAAAACTTTTTTAAACGAGAAATTTAGCCAAAATTGGAACGAAGCAAAAACGTATCTTTAAAAAGACCAAAATAGAAATACTATCATGCTATTCGGTCTATTGATTTTTTAATTATTTAATAAATAGAAATTGTCCGGGAAATAAAAATTTAACCGTCGGTAAAATGTTTATATCCGGAAAGTTTAAATCTCAAAAATTTCTAATATTCTTTACATATATACGAAAGGTGTTAAATTCTAATCGCTTCGGATGCTTTTTTTTCGGACAAAACTGGCCCCCGTAGCAAATGGACTGTTTCAAATTAAATTTGGGACATTTCGTCTTTCAATAGCGCCGATGCTGCTGAAGAAAGACTGGGATACGTACAAAATTAAATTACCTTATGCACGGTGCAATTCCGGAATGAAATCGGATAGGTTTGAGATGGTAATAGAATGAGTTGACAATTTTTGCCTGTCTTTTTTGAAACGTTGTAATTGTGACGAGGAGAACACGTATGTGTCATTTTAATGTAATTTGGATTCATTGATCGGTGTGTTTTGATAAAATTTATTACAATATTGAGATGTTTCAAACCACAAAGAAAGAATTAATTCATTTTATTCATATGAACCCTTGAATGAAGGCTATTTTATCGTTAATTCTAGTCGGTATCGCATTACGATTTGTAAGATTATTCTATTCTTATAGAATTATATAATTGCATTTTCTTTTCTAATTACTATACTTATTATGTGCTTAAAATAAAAAATACCCTTACCACGTTGTGGAGTAAAGAACTAAGTTGCCATCCTCAGCAGAAAACAGGAAAATAATGTCAGATGTAGCACCCTGGGAGAAATGCACCTCACAGAACACCACTAATAACAAAAGCAATAAATAAAAAAAATGAATGTTATTAGTGGTGTTCTGTGAGGTGCATTTCTCCCAGAGTGCTGACATTATTTTCTTTTGTAGTTTTCTGCTGAGGATGGCAACTTAGTTGCCGAAATACGTATTCAGAGTTCTTTACGCAACAAGGTGGCAAGGGTATTTTTTATTTTATATTTATTTTGAGCCACCGTATCCTATTATCTTATATTATTATGTATTATTTATTCAATTTTAATAGTACAATACATACCTTCGAATATAATAATTTCAATAGTTATTTATAAATATTTTAAATTATTTATTACACATCTAGAAATACACATATTTGAAAGTTTTTGCTTGAGTTAGTTAAAATTTATATAGTTCAGTGTAATATTACGACAAATCGGCATGATTTATTTTGTCATTTTTTCTGACGAATTATTTATAAAGTTTTAATAGTTTATTAGATTATTGCAAGTGTATGTGTATGCGATACTAGAATAAAAAGCCTTATTTTATTCAAATTTTTTTATTGGATTATTTAGAGATTTTTATAATTTGCTACATATTCGGGATCATTATTTATATTTGCTTCATTAACGCTCAAATTTAGATGAACGACGGTTTTGAGACATTTCTGTTGTTGTATCAATGTTGTATCAATGACTCAATGACCTTTTGCCAACGTGACACCAATTTTTGTATGCCGGTGTTGTAGAACTCTATGGATTTTGAATCAAAAAATTGGCGGACTGTAATTATTACATCAACTCGAATTTTAAACTGTCTATGCTTCATATAGTTGTCAAGAGACAAAAAAGGCAGTAATCATTTACCGAAATGTCCGGAGAATATGGAGGGTTCAGAAATTTTTTCGTGGGTCACTCTAGCGGTATGCGGCCTGGAGTTATCCTGTAAGAATATCGCATTCTTTCGATTGATCAAAGAAAGCTGTTTTTAATGATTTTAAAAAAGGTTTATTTTCCATGATTTTCAAAATTTTAATAATTTATTGTATTTTTGGAAACAACTATAAGTTTTTTTTAACTACATAAATATTGTTTTAAACGTTAAAATTTGTGTAGATAGTGGTGTATATAATACCAGAATAACAATGGCTTTATATTATCCAATTTTGTTATTTTTCTGCTGTATTATTTTCAAAATCTTTATAATTTATTATAAAGCACCCATAAGGTTATTTAAGCCTATTAAGCTATAAACGTGCAAATTTATGTAAATAAAAGTATACATAGTATTGGGTAATATTAGGATAAAGGGGGTTCATTCAAATTTATTATATTTTTGCTATAACCTACCACTTTCTCTGTGTTCCCTTTTCTATTTAAATGTTAAAATTCGTGCGAATGATAGTGTATAAGATATTACGAATAAAAAAGAGGATTATAAGATCTATGGGCGCATTCCCTTAATGGGCGAGCACTGTGCGATATTCCGAGAGAATTTTTCGAGCGGGTCGAAGCGGTCTGCGCTGTTACCAATTTAAAAGCGGGGGTGTAACAAAGAAAAAGAGTATATATGAAGGCACGCGGTTTGTGCCTTGTCCACGATGAGCACGGCCTCCTAGCTGTGGCGTTCGACAGAATCTTTCGGTGGTGGGTTTCGTGAAGATCGCGTTTTCCTTCAAGAGGCGTGTATATCGAACCTCCCTCCCCACCAGCATAGCGTAAACCGTAAACGTTATGAAGAGTATAACATAGAAACACCGGCCACTAGTAATCCTTACAATCTTTCCTACAATAAAAGTGGCTAATAACAAGTATTATGTTAGCGTATAATTTGATTAACTTGCAGTAGGATGAGTATACAAACACATTTTGTTTAAATCTTATTTGTAGATTCACAACTTTTATTAATTATTAAATTAGCGACAGGTCCTGCTATGTTCACTATAATAGTCCCCTCTTGGTTTCTATCAGCGTACCACAAGGATCTAATTTGGGCCCACTTCTCTTTAACATTTATATTTAAGTTAAAAAATACCCCTTAGCACCTTGTTGAGTAAAGAACTCTGAATACGCATTTCTGCAACTAAGTTGCCATCCTCAGTGCTGCGCTTGACATTATATCTTTTCCTTTGTGGTTTTCTGCTGAGGATGCCAACTTAGTTGCCGA
>JARFOC010000579.1:0-22723 GCA_031763485.1 Osmoderma eremita
GTGTTTATTATGATAGTTTTTAATAAAGTAATATAGTTAGAAACAAGGTGTTTCATTATAAGTAGAAGATATTACAGTAAACACGTGAAGTTCAATTGGTTTCCTGACGACAATTTTTAAAAACTGTTAATCAATCGTTGCATCACAACAATGTCAAGACGTGCATTGAAACTAATTAATTATTGAATTCAATGTACATAAGCGTTAAATTGGAGAAATTCTCTTACATAAGTTGGTACCAGCATTGTGATTCGAGCATCTGAATATGTAATTCGTTTTCTAAAAGTTAATTTTTGATAGAAAATAAAATCTCCCTACATTGTTAAACCAGTACTTGATACTTTCATGTAATCAATGTTTTGGTTAAGATAATTATTCGATTAAATATGCTTATGTATGTAAATTATAACGAATTTGCATACGTATTATAGACATTTGTCAAAACATAAAACAACAGTACGCACATGTATAGGTTATGTTTACAAAAGGATACGAAAATATAATATAAATATAACATTTGTGTGTAATTGCTCGGTTTTAGAATTTTACAGTGTGATAACTTTCTAGTTCAATGTATTCAACGAATAACCGAAAAAGATGAGTGTTCTCGCTCGAATGACGGCAAATTTCAACGATTAGAAGAGTTCTTTTTTCCGCCAGTTGATTTCTTGTAATGCGTAGATCCTGACAAAGATTGAGTACCTCGTAGATTTTTTAAGTAATTTTTAAATAATTTAGATGGATTTCAAGCTCTCTACTAGTTTCTGCATTGCATAATCCATATAAATTCATTCATACATATATACAAAAGAAAAACGATTAAAAATTTAAATCAATGAAGAACATTTCTCATTTCATATTTAAAAATAATAACTATTAGAATTATAAATAAATTAAAAGGATAAAAAATTAAACTAGAAACTATTTTTACCTATTGATGGTACTATCCTTTGAATATTCTTGTAAAAGGGCTGATCAATCGGGCGGTTAAAAAACGTAGGCGACCTCACTACTGGCACCACCTGTCGTACGATAGATGAAACCGGAACTATCGATTTCAGGACGGGAGATGGCGCGTGGATCGACGGCGCGCTCTTTGTTACCACAGCGTTGAATCCGTTTACAGGATCCGCTACGTAATCGACAGTACGTACAGAGCCATCTGGTTCGACCAGCGAGTACTGACCCTTGACGACATCCCCGTCTCTGGTTTCGTGTTGACTCTTAACGTCGCCCGTGTTCGGATCTGCCACGCCGTATTTGAAAGCGTATTTAGGATGGGCCTAAACATATGAAAAAGAGTAATTTAAAATGTGGATAAATGGAAAAGTATTATATAACTGGATGTATCTGAGGTCTGGTGAAATACAAATACATGGCGGTATAAACGCAGCAACGTTTGCAAAGTTATTTACCCTTTTGTCGGTAGATGTATATATTTTTTTAATTATGAAACTGAACTTGGAAACAGTTTATTGTCGGTAATACAGATTGCGGAGGTAATAAATTTTACATTTCATACATATCTTGTAAAATTATTTAGTAATGTTTTATATTATCAAAAGAATCCGTATTTAACGGTAATTATTTTGAAGAAATACGGAAAGAATGTGTAACTGTATTCACTCATTTGTGAGAAATGTATGAAAATGGATTACATAAAACCGGACGACCATAAGACTTTCAGTCTAAGCGGCCTTGCCTATCTTAGTTCAAGGTATTATTTCTGTTTCATAGAGAGCGCCAGTAAACACGTACCTAGTTGTGTTCAAATTCCGTTCAACGCTTTGATATGAATAGGTGGAGCCACTGTACTCCAGTTTTATGCCATTTGAAACTGATAGGGAATTTGTTGACAGACAGAGTCGGATAGACTGCAAGTGTCTCATTAAAGTAGCGTTCTTTTTGCGAATCCACTCACTTCAGTTATCTCACTACTGAGGTGATATTTATCTCAGTTAATCGGAGTCAAAAAGAACGAGTTCTTAATACCTCGCAATGCGTAAGATTGCCCTCACCGGCGCAGTGAATTATTTTTATATTTACTCGTATGTCAAATTGGTCGCACATAACCCTAGACCACATTTATAATTTGCTGAGATACACCCAACCACCCATTTATAATGGTTTATGATCACGTTTGATACGAAATGTACTGTCCCTCATAACATCTGTTAACATTATCTTGTTGTTTTTGTTAATATTTCAGTTATAGTCCTGTTGTTTATAAAGTCAAAGTGTGGATAAATCTAACCTATATGAAAACCAATGACATAAAACTCCCTAACTGAGATTTTTACTCTTCTAATCTCAAAATGAGTCGGTCAAAAAGAAAGGGGTAATTTCGCAAAATCTCTCTAGTGAGTTGAGATCATCTGAGATTTCTTGCAAAAAGAACGCTACTTATATAGGTGGCCGTGGTCATAGTTCTTCATAAAAATATGGCACCACCCAAATTTCTTTTAAAAAATATTTATTGCATATAATATCTTAAATTATGTAGAACGCATTCAATCTAGAAAATATTACAGTAATAGAAAATGAATTTGGTCAGTAGTGTACAGCTGCGTCATAGAATTTGTTCGTAGGCAATACAATAGAGAAAATTATAGATATCAAATGAAGTTGACGAAGAGTTAAAAGGCAACAATAAATTGTCTAATTTATGTACATCATTTCATAGTGTTATTGGTATCCTTATATAGGTCACTCACAGGACTCCATTAAACAGGAATTCTTTGTTATTTACAATTATTTGTTATTCTCCATTGTTATTCAAGTCGTAGATTCTGCCGAGGATGGTAACTTAGTTGCTGAAATACGTATCTGGAGTTCTTCACTCATCAAAGTAGTGAGAGTATTTTTATTTTTGCTATTTTAAGACACCGTATCCTAGTAGTTTATACAAAGTCTAAGATACCAATTATCTTGGAAAATAAAGTTCTAGATTTGGGTGTAGAGGTTGTGTGGGCTGCCTATTTAGTTCCTTTTTGTTTTTGATAAAATTAAGTAGCAATATTTTACAACTTACATAATAATCGACAGCCTGCGGTGCATAGATTGGTTCAGCAGCGTATCCCGGTAATCCAAAGACGCAAGGAGCCGCTATAGCTAACAGTACCAGAACTATCTTCAAAATTAAAACGAAAACAATATATTAAATCATCTTCAACCTTAAAAAAACATCATCTTAGACAGAACGTTAATGTAATATCGAGAATTCGTTTCTGCTATTAGGAAATGGAAGATATACCAGAATCTATTTTGTCACAAATAATCTACACATCTATGACAATGCAACAATCATGATTTAAATTACCATTTTTAACGAAAACCAATAGCGGAAAAAAATGAAAACTCCAATTTGCATACAGAACGATGAGACATCATAATTTTCTCGTCCACTTAATCTAACCTACTGTCGGACATTACACAAGAGCGGAAGGTAAACAGGAGGTTATTGCGACGAAAACGTAGCGATCATAAAAAAAGACAATAAGAATTCTGACAGTTCACAAGGTTTTAATTGGAAAACAACGTGTCTATAGTATTTATCATTTCGAGAAATCTACCGGAACAAATGCCACTCCATCCGAATTGTGTGTTTCTGTTTTTCTTCGCGTTGGTAACAGTTGGATGACGCGTCAGTTTTATCGTTACGACAGAAAAACTTTCGCTTATAAAGGCAAATATTAATGGATAATGGTTTTAATAAACATGGATTTAATAAGATCTAGTAAATTTTGATCAAAGTGAATTAATTGTAGGGAAGTTAACCAAAAAATTTATTGAGAAATGACCACATATTAGCATTTTTGTTAAGCCACATCCATTCTATCGAAATCCAAACAAACTTTTTACCACTTTTACATCTTCAAATAGTACTTGCAATAAATCAATCATTAAATAACTTCCTATTATTAAAACAAGTCACCGATATCAATTCTCATCGTCACACAAATCTAACCTCACTTGGAACTTCGTCACTTGCACTTTTAATAAAACAAAATTATCAATAATTTACCTTCATTTTTTCTGCCGATAAAAGTGTAGTCGATAGGTAAACGTCAAAGTAGAATCAAATGAAATTCACGCGAGTTATAACCTCAAAACTAAAAAATCGTAGACAAATTTTCAAATGACAACTGATTGTTTCCGCAGCCTACTTTGCTATATATATGCGCCACGCAATTCTTGTAATATAATTTCGCATTGTGTGTCGTATCGTCCCCTCCGCGCCGACACTGGGGCGTCTGTTATGAAATCCTTTAACCACCGGGGTTCTACCTTCGAAGGATACCTCCACTTGACAAACACAAGAAGGTTGAGGATATTCTTATGTGTGCGCGTGTGTGTTGTAAAACTAAATAAACATTCCTTTTTTTATGTTTTGACGTTTGCCCGGTTTGAAATTATATACAAGGGCAGTGAAGAATAATGACAAGTCTAGATTATTCCATGTTTTGGTACTTGATAAATAGAAAATTGTTATTAATATTATTAAATTACAAACAATTGAAACAATGACAAACAATTTTAATTTATTTAAAAGGGTTTATATAATATCGTTTATCTATTAAAATAATGTTTTCTGTCTGAAATATAATAACCTTTCTTGTATAATATCTTTAGAAACCTCTGTATTGCTATATTCAAACACAAATACATACCAATAAAATTGAACTGCATATACATACATGCATACATACATATGTACATATATTTATGTACAATACATATTTTTTTCTTCTACTCTGACTATAGTAGATAAACACCACTTCTGAATTACAGGAAGCTTAAATAATACTTGAAATGATTCCATGGTAACCTTAAGGTGTTAAATGTTAAGTTTTTGACGGATATCTCAACTTTCCCAGCCCAACAAACGCAAATGACGTGTCATTTGCACAACTACGAAAATGATTTTTTTATTATAGGAATAGGTAAGTGAATGTGTTAGTACGTAGATCTTGTGGGAAAATTTTATGTAATACAAGGCAAAAATGGAATGTAGAAAAAAATGTATTTGGAAAAGTAAGTGGTATTTTTATAGATCTCATTTTTTCGATAACCTCAAATAAATATAATCAGTAGTAGGGCTAGGGGGCTACGAGCGCAATTTCCCCATGAGAAATAGATGGGGCCCAAAAAAATAAGAATATATTCCGCTATATATTATGCCATGCTGTCTATAAGAATACAAATATAAAGAGTAAGCCGCTCCTAAACTACTTTTTCCGCCATCTTGAATTTCACGAGGAGAGAGATAGGGGTGCACATCTCAACCGTTCAATTACAACGGGTAGCCGTTCTATTATAACAGATAACCGTTTAATTGTAACGGGTAGCCGTTCAATTATAACAACCACCCGTTGCAATTGAACGGTTATCTGTTATAATTGAACGGTTATCTATTATAATTGAACGGCTATCCGTTACAATTAAACGGTTATCTGTTATAATAGAACAGCCACCCGTTGCAATTAAACGGTTATCTGTTATAATTGAACGCTTACCCGTTACAATTAAACGGTTATCTGTTATAACAGAACCGTAGTAATTGAACGCTAGAGATGTGTTCGGGCTCCCATATCTCTCTCCCACTCCTCATGAAATCCAAGATGGAGCAAAAAGTAGTTTCTTTGGACCCCATATATTTCTTATGGGGAAATTGCGCTCGTAGCCCCCTAGCCCTACTACTATAATCTCCTCTTAAGTATGCAGTCTATATTACATTAAGATAATATTCAAAGGAAAATTCCCTAAATGATTTTAAGAATTAAATGAATCAATATTTTGGCATTTTTAGTATAAATTTTTATTTTTGACATAAGGTTCATAAATAAAATACGCTTTACGGCCAAATTAAATTAGTTACGTATTAAGTGTAAACGGGATCTGTACAATAGTTATTGTTAAAGCACCTCTAAAATCTTTCTTCTAAATGGCAACTCAAAATTTACGCCTAATTTTTTTTTGCCACGGAAAAACACCTCATTCATATTCATCATTGCATTGCACAAACGCCAGTAAACAAAAATTAGCACATTCAAATGTTTGTAAAAGAACAGAGACCAAAAGAGTAGTTGCTAGGCGTCTTGTCTTACCAATGACGCAGTTGTAATAAGCGGCGTTTGTGAGAACTGTGTTAAGTGTATGCGGTGTCTGAAATTTCTTCCACTGAATGTTTCTTTTATCTACAGGCTACCGCCAAAGTTATTAAAAATTAAATTAAAAGTTATTTAAAACTACAAGGTGAGCCAGAAAGATTGAAGTCAAGTTGAATTTCGCGCCAACTAGTTTTTTTTTTTGATAAATTTAGTTGGCAAAACGGGTACGAACATTACTACCGAAAATCAATGCTTCTGTCCTGATGTGTGACGTCATCATCGATAGGTATTCCTAAATACATCGGCCGCTTCTTTTATCTCGGATGTTAGTCTGTAGTATTAGTTTTATCTGTTATTATTGTGAAAGGCTTGTGGTTGCAAGAGGATGTCAGTCGTCAACTGAACACTTCGTCACGCTCCATTCAATTTTATGGTGGAAGAATGAAATTTCAAAGTAAAAACAACCTATGATTTTACATATTTCAGAACTACATTTTGTTTGTGCATGTTTGTAATACTTTCAATTTCTCATTTTATTTACTTCACTTTAATGTCCATTTGTTTAATTAATATAGCAAGTTTCGGTAACTATAGTTTGTTTTTAAACTAAGAGGAGCAAATGAAAAAGCCACATTTACACTACTAATATTACCAGATAAATCATTCTGGCGGTAAATTTGAGATATTTGTAAAGCATCTAAATGTAATAAATTGTTCAATCAGATCTTCTACAACTCCATCTAATGTACACATTCTTGTTTCTTCTCGAATCACATGCTCAACACAAATCTTCCAATTAACATTTTGAATATTTTGTATAGCCTGTAATAAAAATTCTTTCACTTCTCACCATTTAAATGTATTGTTATTGGATGTCACTTCATTTTTTATTTTTGCTTATATCAATTCAATTGGATTAAGTTCACAATGATAAGGTGACAATCTTAAAACAATTTTATTGTTATGTTTTACGATTTAATCAATAACATACATGTTGTACTATTCTTTATTAATTTTGATTAAATTCAGCAGTTCAGACCGAGCCATATCGTCCCTGAATTCAATCTGTTCAGCTCGCACCCATTCCATGTTTTTTCTCCAGTTTACCACTATGACACGATACATTGTCCATTACTATAACAGCATTATCAGGTAATTTTCGTAACAAATTATCAAACCATTTTTCAAAAACTGCGGCATTCATCTCCTCATGATAATCTCCAGTTTTCTTACAAATGCTGGAAGTATTAATATGATTAATTTTGGTGGTAAAATAGATATGAAATGTAAAGTATACGCTTGAACACAATAAGTATTTTTTCTGTTATGGATAACCTTAAATATTTCTTAATAACAATGTAAACAAATCTTACAATTACGTTAAACAGAACTAACAATTACATTAACTACATTAAGATCGAGATAAGTTTGCACAACAATAAAAATAAAGACGTCAAACAAAACAATATTTTGTTAGAATGTAAAAAGTATTACATTCAAGATTTATGATAGCCATATATCTGCCTTGTAGTTTATCTTAGGTGAAAATCTCGAAGTAGGTGCTACGAACGTCCGAAGAATGGGTATTAAAACATTCACAAAGACCTCTGTGTTTTATCTACTTTTTAAATCGTTCGTTGAAGGTGACGAAAACATTTGAATATTAACACACATTGTTTTTCATCACAAATCATTAAAATTCTAACTTTATAATTGTGTTTATGCAACTTATATTGCATATATATCATATTATTAATGTTGGTATTCAACGCCATCTATAATAGTTGCTGAAAAATATAGTCCGTATAATAGAATTGACGCGAAATTTGAATTTGGATATTTAATGTAGGTCAAAATATAACTTTTATTGTTTTATATAATTATAACTACTTCATGGAGTGTAGAGCCTC
The DNA here is from genome assembly GCA_031763485.1 of Osmoderma eremita. Classification (NCBI taxonomy): domain Eukaryota; kingdom Metazoa; phylum Arthropoda; class Insecta; order Coleoptera; family Scarabaeidae; genus Osmoderma; species Osmoderma eremita. Next base: position 8,021 of record JARFOC010000579.1, read on the forward strand.
AACATTATTGTTATGTAAAAGTATAAAATAAATAATAAAATCTATGTATTTTAAATGGAATTCATTTTATTTAAATTTAAATATAGGCACATATACAAAAAAAACATATAAACTCTCACTAGGTATTTATAATACATATATAATAACAGAAGAAACTAAATACATTTTCTTCGAATCAAAATGCCATTACACAATCGCCAAGCCGTTTTCGTTAAATCATAATATCATAATACTTATAACGGTAACTTTCGTTTTTGTTTTCTATACAAACAATCAATCCACAGACTTAAATCAGTAATGGTGACCGCCGTGTCCAAAATATGCAGCTCCGGGGCCGAAAACTCCGTGAGCGGGTAGCGGACCTGAGGTTAGTGCGAACGCAGGCGCCGGCGCCGGGAGAACCTTGGGTGCCGCGGGTGGAGCGTGCACCGATGGTCCGAGCTTTTTCACCACCGCGTTGAAACCGGTCGCATCGTCCGCTACGTATTCGACGACGCGTACAGAGCCGTCCGGTTCTACCAGGGAATAGGAGCCTTTCACTACGTCACCGTCCCGAACTTCGTGTTGGGATTTTCTGTCACCCGTCAGGCCGTCGGCTACGCCATAGTTGTATTGGTATTTCGGATGTGCCTACGTGGAAATATATGTAATTCAGGAGTGTTTCAAGACGCTTAAAATACTACCTCCATATAATGATAAATTTTAGAAAACTTATAGAGAAGTAATTATTAAATTATTTAAATGAATTATGGGGGAGAATATAGCGAAAATAACTTTGAAATTGAGGAGAAATTGTATTAGTATGAAGTGAAATGAATGAGTAATATATGTAGCAACAATTAAACTCTCTACTCTGTCCGAAAAGTTCAAAAAATGTTTATAAATAAAATAACATGTAAAAATCATTTCTTAAATGGACTCAATTACCTTTATAGCTTACACTTTAAATTATCGAAATCGAATCTGTTAAAAAAAGTGACATTTCTGCTTTGTTTAGTATTCAGAACCGTAAAAATGATCCAACATTTATTTTTACACTTAAATAGTGATATATCTTTAAAATGGACAAATATGTGTAGCAAAAATCACTACAATAATAAAAATATAAAACTCTATATTCTGTCCGAAAAGTTGAATCTGTATCGACAATTTGTGGAATTTTAATAATACTTTTTTTTATTCAACATTAATTACAATTATGTTTTGCAGGATAAAATCGATGCAAGAAAAATGCAAACTTAATATTGATGCGTATGCAAGGAGATATTAAAAGATATGAGATAATGTGCTATTAGCAAACATATAGAATAAATATTATAATAGAAAAACAAGAATTAATAAAATAATTCTATATAACTTTATTTGGTGTCGAAAGTAACTTCTTAATCGTTTGGCAACGATCAAGAAGAGTAAACAGTAAACATTGTCATTATACTCGAGAACTGCGGTATTCTTAGCGAAAGACATTGCTAGGCATTTGGCAATTTTCAGATAAAGGTTATTCGACTGACTCCAACCATACAAAAATTCAATATCCATCTGCAACTGAGTGCAATCAGTTAGGGATCTAACTCTCCGATAAATCTTTAAATCAGTTGCATACAACAAACGCATTGAGGGTAAACAACTAACGATTTCGTAAAATTAAAAACAGCAAGGGGCCCAGAACAGATCCTTAGAGAACTCCAGTAGTACCGAGATATTTGCAAGATTTAAAGCCACGATACTCTACATAGTTGTCTCTACCGGTAAGGTAGGATTTCGAAAGGGTTCAAGGATGTCATCAAATCGGCCGAAATTACTGACGAACTTACGGAGAATCAAAGAATGCTGCATTTGGTCGAACGCTTAAAAGAAAAAGTCAACATATTGCACGTCAATCTAGATTCTGGCATCAAGAGACTTAGAAATATTGATAAAAATACATAAGTTGGTGGATGTAGGTTTACCACGTGTTGATAAGGAGTAATCCTGGGGGAAATATGTTTATAAATGAAACAGATCGCTAAGATTACACTGGTCAACGACTTACATAATAATCGACTCCCTCTTCTGGCGCCACAGCAGCCTTAACACCATACCCCAATGGTCCGGGTGCGAATGATAATGCCGGCGCAATGGATCCGAAAGGACGCGCAGGACCTCCCACGTATATGGCTCCAGGACCAGCCGGCACTAGCCCTAAGCCATGCCCACCAACAGGGGCGTAACTAACAGGCGCTAATCCAGCTTGACTGACAGTTAGAATTACAGCAAACACTGCGAACTAACGTAAAAAGAAAATTGACAAATAAATAATATAAAACTCATTTTACGTTTGAGCAGAATTTAATTCTAAGTTATTATCTAACAATAAAGTATTACGTTATGAAAGAAAACAACAGTAGTGTATATGTGCAACATACGAATGAATGATGAAGAAAGTGAAAATCCCCTCTGTGTGATTATCACAAATTGTTGACAATTCGCCACGGATTTTATTGTGCTTTCAATTCGGTGCATTATGTAATATTTATAGCGATTGCAAGCTTAACTATCCATGACGGTTATAATTGTGTTAACAGAAGCTTGAAGCTAAAAAACGTGTTATGAAATGGGACGTAGTGCCATCAGCAACAAATCTTATATGTAAAGTGAAAAACGGTGTGTTCAAAATCCATAAATTTTGATAAACCAGTTGAATTAAAAGTTGATTAAGATGCTGATGTTTGAGATTCAATTTTTTAAATTTGACGATATTTTCTTTAAAAACAATATAGACTTGAAACTTGCAAATTTATGAAATAACTAACCTATAAATTTCTCTTGCATTGGGTAGTTCCATGTCTTTTTCAAATTCTATATCGTAAATCTTTGAATTGGAAATCTGTTCTTAAATTTTCTCGATCTTTAAATTGTATTGGTTATGTAAAAAAAGTTACTTTTATAAGATATGTAAGTGGGTAGTAATAGGATTCTATTCAGTACAAATTTTTACTAAAGCAAACTAAAACCATTGCAAATTGAATATAATAGAAAGCATTTTTGTGCCATATAACCCTAACGCAAAACTTCTATCTATACCAGTAAATATCATATAATCATAATTATCATACATAATCTGTTATAATTAATACTTACTTTGAGTAAAGCCATTGTTATATCTGTTGTTTCAATAGCAAAATAGGTACTGACATCCCTCGAGCATAACACACTATTTATACCCGACATCCTAAGGTACAAACAACGCCACAAGACAATTCACTCACTGCATCCAAGGTCCTCTTCGCTAAGAATATTTCGAAAAGATGCTCCTCCCATTTCTATATATTGAACTTGAATCAAGATTTTTAAATATCTAGGCATGTTTATTCTCAAAACAAATCTAGTAGATTTGTTTATTAAATACAGGAAGATACAATTTTAAATAGCGCCAATGGTATTTCATATAAATCCTTTGGTATTGTTATATGGATAATTAGTTGGTAATTGATGGCAATTATAAATTTTTCATGCAGAAAAATTATCCTATTATCCAAACGGTGGGATATTATATGCACATATATAGAGTGTCCCATCAGGGAAAGTCAGTAAAAATATAACTATAAATCTTTAATATAAACATATATAGTGCAGTTCAAGTTTTGAAGGAAGTATTGCTCTTATGAAGATCATACCCCAAATCTATTTGGCTAATTAATTTCCCATATGTTGTCGCTCCGAAAACTAGTAAATTTTATGTTGCCAACTCATAAATGTCGATCTGTGAATTTATCGTGGAACGATTTGTATTTATGGGTCATACGAATGTTGATAGAATACTGTTGATTATTATACCACGGGCATACCTAACCTTAAAGAAAACAAAGGGAAACATCAAAATACACATATTGTCCCTATTATTGCTGTTAATCACGTGTAATCTTGTGTTTATTTACAGAGAAACATATGTGACTTTACATAATATTAAATTCTTTGGGTTCATCTTGCATCTCATCCAATTTCCACATTTCTTCTTCAACTAAAATTGATAAAAAAATAAGTACCACTATGATAAATATTGATTGTTTTACTTTTCATAACATCTTTGCTGTCATTTTGCAAATTCTGTACTGAAGCATTGTAAAACAAGTAGTACCTACCAACCAATTGATGGTACGTTCTACCAAGAATCTTAAATACTAAATTTAATTAGAAAATCGATAATTTTGTATTAAGTTTATTTTATGAATTCATGCCATAAAATATTAATACTAACTTAAGACATCTACGGCATATGTACTGGTCGTATGACAATCCACACACATAGTTCGTCAAACCAACTTCCAGTACGAATTCGCAGGCAAATAAATGTGTATATATGATCTGGTGATCCACTCACTGAAACGCATTTTTTACTTCAGACGCACACAGATAATTTTCTTCATTTTTTACGTGAAGAATTTTGGAAGAAATGCTCTCGATCTATGGAGCAACACTACTCATTAATGTTTTTTTCCACTAGTGATCATATCTTCCTTGGTGAAAGATTGCGGCTGCTATTAGAATTGTGTTGTAGCGTTGTAGTTTTCATACTTTGACGTTTCGTTGAATGTAGTGTCAGCTTCTTGGGAGGTTATCTAAAGAAGTTGTCCAAAAGCTGGTGGTGCACCAGCAAATTTCGGAACAATTGTGAGCCAATATAAGATTAATGGTGATGGACCTTTTGCATGACCAGCAAAGTTCCAGCAAAATGGCTGAATCTTAAGCCATTTAATTTGTATCTATAAGCAAGTATCGAGGAGAAGAATTACAACCAAATAAAAATTAGTAAATCAAGTTTTCGAATACTTTTTCGAAGCTTCTACACGCTAAACAACAACTTACCAAAGGGATGCTAGGAAATTTTAATGCTTCTCCATACATGCTGAAACTTGCACATAACATTTCCAGCAGTTGTCGTAGTTATTGCTTTACAACTGCCATAGCTGTAGGTATGTATTAAATGTTAATATCATTTTGATCAAAATTTTATGTCCTCTTTCAATATCGTCAAACTGATAGACTGCAAAAACTGCAAAGGAATATGAATCTGCATCTAGTAATGCCTTTCACTTGCTCCGAATTACATCAGAAATGTGTTATTAAATATGTATTGCCCTTTCCTGGAACATATTTTATCATTCCTATTATATTCATGGCTTCACCCGGATGACAGAAGATCTGTAATTTGGATATCCCAAACAAAAAATTTCTATCGTAAATCCAGGTATGGATCCTGTAAAGCCCAATATAGAAGAAAGTGGACACTGAACAAAGCGTTGCAGAGGCATTAATAATGACGCTTGATCTGTATTACGGACCTTCAGAAACTACAATTGTATTATTAGACAATTAAAGTATGATTGCAACGTTAGTAATTAATGCTCTGTGTTTTAGAAACAATAGAAACCCATACGTGCATCTGTATGCAATAAGATGAAGCTAGAGATAGGTCAGTTCGGTAGATATACCTATATATGCTAATTTTGTTTGCAGAAATTAAATTGTTGTCATCTAACCACTGCTATTTGAAACTGCATTCACAGGGTTTCCAGAGATGAAAAATATTTTGATATGCTTTAGCTCTAATATGATTGATACGATACACGTGTCTGTGTATGTTTAAATACTTCGCCCTTCAATGGATTATATCCTTTGCTAATGATTAGAAAAAGCATTTTGCGCCATTTTAGCCTTACTGTATCAAAAACAAGGCCAAATATTTGTAACTTTTGATGCGAATTTATTGTTGGTGGTTGGATACTGGTGTTATCCAGATCTGCTCTTAGATATAACCGAACCCGGTTTCTTAGCATGCAGACACCTTCAACCGTTTACGTACCAACATCAAGAATAAACATCCCGTGAACCTCTCAGAAGAGGTGTGATCCTTCTACATGAAAATGTTCACCCCAACGTAGACCAAACGGTTCAAAGCCTGTTTGCTTGTCTTTGCTCGGAGATCTTAAAACGTCCACTTTACAGAACCAATTTGTCCACGTAGTACTTCCATCTGTTAGCTAATTAAAACAATTGTTAAAATGGTGGTGGTTCCTAAGACACTGAGGAAGAGTTTGCTGTTAAAAGATGCTTCTGCAAACAACTGCAGTTTGTTCCTGTTCTATTAAAACATCATTTATATTGTACACAGTGATCAATTTCAACTGCCTGGGGTTGCTATCAAAAAGGTTCCTAGATTGGGCAAAGATAATAGTTCTGTAAAGTCTGGGAGGGGTCTTAAAATACCCAATAGTTATAGCAAGCTGAGGCAGCTCTGCCTCTCTGTCAACTCTTCAGGGTCTATGAAAGACTTATATTGACGAGGATTCAAAATCACGTAGACTAATACCACAACGAGGAGGTTTCGCCCAGGCATATCATATACAGGCCAAGTACTAGCACTAACGGGACTTATATGTTGCATACGACACTGCCAATCATAAAAAACTCTCTTCTAGAGCGAACAACCAGTTGCAGAAATTGTCCCTATATCTGCAATTCCGAAGATTTATGTCTCTCGAAAGAAAATGCAATTGACATTGGGCCGAAATGATTAAAATTTTAATAGACCCAGATACGAGAAAAAAAGAAAGATTAAAAAAACTGTCAGACGTTATTGCAATTTTTGCACCGGACGTAGTCAGTGGGAAGATATGTCTGCCTTTGTTGTAAATTTCGTCATGTCGATTGTGTCCATACACGGCCTCACCTTGAAGAAACTATTCTTAAGTGCCAGACGAATGTATTGATGGAAATAATGCACGCAATGCTCCAGAAAATTTTGATGCAAGATCTGAACGTGATTCGAATTCTGGATTATCGGCAATTAGCTCAAATGAAAAATACGAAGATTATGGTAGGATAGTATCTCCAAATGATGCCCAGAGTCATTCTTATAGAAAAAACAATCCATATACGTGGATGATCGACTTCAAAAACAAGTTTGTTTACAATATACAAAAGCCATTTGTGACAAATTCCTCGCGAAAAAAGCAACTGTGAACATTGCAATTTTTTTTTAATTTTCTTACATTTTTTGATTAGGTTCCTTCGTTGCTAATATCTTTAAAACTCCATAAGTCAAAAACTTCTCGATAATGCTTCAATGGCTTGTTTAAAAGATTTAAATTTATGTGTTTATTTTGCTATGCTGCTGGTTTTAAGGCGATTTTTGAGGCATATGTGGGCTATTTTGTGTTGCATTTCTATATGTGGGTAGCAACGTGTTTACTTTATCTTGTGTTAATATAGGTATCCATATTTTTTATTTCTGCTCATTTAAAAAAAGTAGTGTCTTGGACGACATGTGTATATGTCCCAAATATTTTATGTCTGCGATTAAACCACTGGAACTCCTATTTTATCAATCGAAAAAAAAAAAACAGAAAAGAAATTTATTAAGATTATACAAGCGAACGCATTAAACCCATTTAAAATAGTTTCAGCAAGTGACTTACTTGACTTTTAAACTTTAAAAAACGTCAAGAAATTCCCACACATTTACCTAAAGGTTCCTAACAACACATGCGAGAACTATATTACATAAACCGAGAGCTGGATTACTCATGTTTCTTCCACATAGCTGTACCGGTAACGTTTAGTGCAGGTTACTATACATTGGGAGTACGACCGCACCTTACTTTGAAGGACACAAGCACCGTGTGTATTGCCCAACTCGAGTCGCGGAATTGTTATAATTTGGTTAACATAAAAAATATCACTTCGGTTGCAGTTGTTGAGCAAGCGTACTGTATCCATCCATTTCCTTCAGGCGTGACCTACAACCCGGTGACCTTATCGGATAAGAAGGATATACAGGCTGTCAATGTGGTAATTGAACAACTTATATACGCATTCCATTTATGGCGAATTTACTTCCCTTACCGTATTTGATCGTGCATTAATTAAACGTGCATAATGATAGGTGAACACGTTAAAATTACCGACAAGGAGCGATTTTTAGAAGTAAATTTGAAATATACAGGGTGCGAAAATTACGACGCGCAGTGGGAGGAATTGCAATTCTTACTGGATAAAATTCGAATAATCGACTGCCCTAAAAATACACAATACAGATGTCAACCTATTGCAGATAAACTATCTCTTAAGAAACACATTTTCTAAACAAAAATATCGGTGTACACATTAGGGGTATCAAATTACTTCGCTTCCAAACTTTACACAAACTTTTCAGAGAGTCGTCCTGTAATCGTTACGGACTGCAGACGTTTATACTGATAATAGTGAAACTGTGCGTGATTTTTTAGTAGGTCATGGTAAGTACTTTTTGTGTCTTTACCAACTTTTTACTATTAGTCTGATATTGCTCATGGGCAATAAGTGAGAAGTTTTACCTTATTTACTCGTTAGTAATTTATGCAGGTAGAATAAGAAAAAAGTATTACAAAGTATTAACAAAAAAGATCTTTCTTAAGGTACCTTTAACTTCGTGGTATTCACTTACAGAAAATTATCTGCCTGTATCTGCCGCTTCTGCTTTATCTTTGATTTGAATTTACCCTGTCACAAAATTTCTTATACATATCCCAATAAAATAATTATTTATGGCAGCATATATTTTAATTTGCAACATAATGTCATAAAAATTTATTATTATTTGTTTTATATATGCTACAATGGAAAACATAACTCATGAAAATTTATTTGAGCCAACTTCAACGAAAGTTAAATGTTCAAAAAAAGGTTATGGCAGGAACTAGGTATAAAGGTTGACAGAGTTGTACAAGGTGGTGGAACATCAAATACCGGCAATATATCCAGAGGATTTTTTGAAAATTCAGAGAAGGTATCCGAAATTACAGGTGTCGATGAACATTTAATTAAGAGATTTAATACAATTCTGTCGATACTTGCTAGTAATAAAGATATTGCTCCAAAAAGATTTGATGAATATGCAATGGACACTAGAAAATTATTTGTGCAGAAATATGGTTGGTTTCGAATGCCTGTAAGTGTCCACAAAATTGGTCTCTGATAACAGAACACTTACTTTTACCGATTGGTGTTCTGTCGGAAAAAGCATGCAATAAAAACTATAAGCGATTTAGAGAGCACCACACCAGGAAAACTCAGGAATAAATACCACACGCAATCTAATGCATATGCTTCTCGTGTCATCGGATCCTGTAATTTCGTCATTAAGAAGCCCTCGTCAAGCAAGAACGATTAAATTACCCAAAGAAGTACTTGCACTGTTGCTTACCACATAAACTAAAAAAGAGCTCTCTGACGAATCAGCGGAAGGAGATATTGTACAGCTATATTAATTAATTATTTGTTGTTGTTGACTTTTTTCTAATGTAGACTTTTCTAATGCTTTATCCAATATACCATTTTGTAAGTTATGACTTAATTTTGCTTTCTATTATTTCCAATATTTCTAATTATACTCCTACCATATCAGCATACAATACGGAAATTACTACAGCCGGACACACTTATTCTAATTTATTTTCTACTTCTATGGTATCAGTTTAAGAAATAAACCTATTTCTGATATTTACAATACATTGCACTGTAATTTCAAACAACATATTCAACGCAAATAATTTGGTCCAGCTAGAATTGCAATTCCTCCCACTGTGCGAAGTCATAGTTTTTTAAATCCCGTTATCGATAAACAATCCAAAACTCTAAAAATGTACAGGGTGTGATATTAAAAAAAATATAATCTTGGTGCGTCACAATTTTTTCGAACAGCTTGTATATTTAAAATTGTTACTTCCAATTATGGTCACCCGTCGCTAATTTTTAAGCATGAAACAAATACTCAATATCTTTACTAACTTCGTAGATATTTACGTGGATCCGTACTTTTGCCCAACACTGTATACATAAATGAGAACTGTAATTCCTTTATAATTATGTGTGAGTTATTGAAACAAGGCTATTATGGTTGCTAGCCATTTAATATGCGGTATCTTAATAACTCTACAAATTAGCCAATGCATCATTAGCACCGAATATTTTACACGTTTTTCTGAGGATAACTTTTCTAATACGTTTGAACTTTCAATTCCAGTTGGCGCTCAGCAATTGAAGTTATTTATATGTAATTTAATTGCGGTAAATTATCTTGGGAATAAGTTTCCTTGGCAATAGTGCATACAGCTTACACTAATGGAAAACACCCAATTGAAATTATTTTAGAAAAGCGTGGAAGATATACCTAAGCGTGTGAAATTCAATTGGGTGCCAATGAAGTTATTTTTTCCTATAATATGAAGGGCGTTCAAATTTAAGCGAGAATTAGTTTGTTTTAGATTTCTTGAAGAAAAAAAATTACAAAAAATACTCTATTCTTCTACATAGTCTTGCCGTTTGTTTACATATTTTTCCCACCAAGTTGGCAGTTCCTTAATGCCATCACCATAAAAAGAAGCAGGGCGGGTATGGATCCAATTGCGTTCCGGCATTAACATTGAAGCCATGCCCTCCTAAAATCTCTTCTAGTTGTCCAAACGTGTGGAAATCACACGGCAATAGGTAGTGACTGTATGGTGGGTCTTCAAAAGTCTCCCACAACATTTCTTCCAATTTCAGGCGCGATTGGTTTGCCGTATGGGGCCGCGCATTGTTGTGTAGCAAAATGACGTTCCTGACGGATTGTCCTCATCTTTTGCTCCGATAAGCGACCTTCACTTGGTCCAAGAGAGACCAATAAGCAATAAGCAGCATTAACTGTTCTCTGGTCATGAAGGTACCTCTTTTTAATCTCAGAATACCGTCGCGAGAACTTTCCTCGCTGAGTCGTCCTGGGTCGGGGGTTTCATTTTCGACTATCTCTCGTCCTTCAGAAAATGTTTTACGCTAATAAAGCACTCGTACTTGTGAATGGGTGTTTCACCAAACCGTTCTCGCAATCTTAGCAAAATTCAGCCAAGCGGACCCCTTCAGCACCAAAAACTGAATAATTATCCGTTACGCAACAGACGGGTGTACTTTGCTCTCGATCATCTTTGCTACTATCACACTAACGTTGTCAATGTCGCGTCGGTGACAGTTCTCGCCTCCCATGACTGCGTCACATAATCCTCACCAGTATCCAATCTAATAGCAACTCTTACAAGACAATTGTCGTTTAAATTTGAACGCCCCTCGTACTTATTATTTTGTGGGTAAATGCAAATAAATAAACCAAAAATCTCCTGACTTTTTTATGATTTTAGTCCAATATTTTTCACCTAGAAGAAGCAAAATCTGACGATACCGTATGTGTCATGTGTGCTCGGGATTGAAGATGGAAATTTTTTCGCCGAAATACGTATTCAACTTGTATATATTTATGCGGTGTGGAATGTTATTAAGTGCGAGTGACGTACCGCAGATTCTAAGACGAATCTATTTCGATCCAAATCTAGATCGAACGATTTGCTGTTGAAGAAACAGTTGGATTCCTCAAATTAAGAGGTGTTCAGCTACCAGGATTGGATTATAGCTACCATAGAAATAAATGCTTTGGATATTAGGCAAGTCATGTACCTATCAATTGTATACATAACAAATTCAAAGAAAATTCACAACTTACAAACAGTACTAAACCTAGTATTCCATATATGCAAACATTATGTATTTACCAATAATTATATTACCATCAATCAAAGACTAGGGATTTTGGCAATGTTTGACAGTTAAAATTGCTTTATTTTTGTTACATATAAAATTCGTGACGGGCTAAGAGAAACTGAAACTCCCGCCTGAACAATGCACTCGAGAAATTACAGATTTCTACCTTGATTTTATCATGATGTGTATACTGATGATACCCTGACACTTCGATAGATATCGCTCGGAATGCAATCATAAGGAATCGACCTTCTCTATCCTCCCTTATCTCTGAACTAACTCAAGAATGTATTGAAACCCGCTTGTATACCATGAAGCGCCGATAGTTGTATTTTTGCACTTACACATCGTTTAAATTTATATTCCAGGATAGACAATCATATTTTTAACATAATATACATTTATTATATTTAAGTATCTAGAAAAATAAAAAGCAATGAATAATAAAAAACAATCGATTGCAATAATAATAATGGTATCATCAGATCAATTGAATTTATAATTGTAGTGGGCTTTGTGTATTGCCAAAAGTTTATAACAATACTTAATTAGTATTATAGTAATGTGTTTTCACAAACTGACAAATAATAATTTCCGATTATGTTGATTTAAAACACTTTAAAGAAACCGAATGGCTTATAAACTTAACTCATTGTCAGTAAGGAAAGTTTTGTGAACAAACATTTTAAAATATTGCACATGCGACAGTTATTATAATTAGATCTGACACTTCATTGACAGTTATGAAAATATATCTTCCCAACCTAGTTGTAATATTCATAGCTTACTCCAATTATGTCAATTGATCGGCCGATAGTATAACAAGCGTATAGATGTTAGGCTCAGAGAAGTTAAAAATAAATCAAGACCTTGTAATAATATACAGGACTGGCTACTTTTTATGGGGACACAAATTCCTGTCTCATGAGATATGAGCGATACAAAGTCCAGGGAAAAAGTGCTGTACCCTAGAAACGAATTAAACGTATTCAAAAACAAATCGTAGATACCCCGAAATGTTCCAAAGTGACTCGACCAGAACCGAAAACAGAAATTTTCTCCTTTTTACTTAACAACTTTAATTTTGAAGGATATAATATTTATTATAAATTTATATAATTAATGGCTAGTGCAATCAGTTTCACAATTAGACGGTTCGGTTTTTCAATAACCATCATCAACTTTATTCTTGTAAATACGCCTCTGTACATTTTTATACGTTTCTTCGCCACCTTTTTCTACGGTAAATACCAGCGGCGGCTCGTGAGTATTTTTAATGGGTGGGCAGCAGTAAGCACAACATTGAAATGTCTCAAAATTTTCATTTAATTATGTTTTGAATAGACAGTGTCTACCTTGCTGACGAACCGCCACTGGTAAATACACGGTGACAACAATAGTTTTTCAATTTGAATTTATTTTAAGGAACCTACAACTGGTAATAGAAATAGAATAGTACGGTCCTGGATAAGAGCGATTTTTCACTATTTTCTTTTGTTTTTTTTTAATGTTCCATTTATTTATAGCAACGGAAAAGAACAAATCTGATCATTGGATCCTCCCTGCGACACCCTCTATATTGACAGATGACGTTGCTTGATTACTTGATGCGAAATGTAAAATTAGAATTTCTTACTTTGTTATTCTATGTATATTAAAATCTATTCTATTTTTGATATTAATAAAAATAAAATAAATGGAAATTGCAGGTTCGTATTAAAAAAAAATTTAAGTTAATTATTATTTTTCAAAGACAAAAGCTTTGTGTTTCAAACTTGATTGTAATAGCTTAAGTCTGAGTTAATTTGTAACAAAACCGATTGATTGAAATTTTTTACATTTTCAAAAGTCAAATAGGAAACTTCTCCGGAGTCCGTCAGAATATCTTAAATTTTCTTAATTTATTTATTCACCTCCAAAATACGAAAAACTTCCCCCCAATTTAAGCGATCATAAAAGGTGGCCACCTATATTTAAGACTAGATACAGATATATAATTTTCTACAAATAAATAACCGAATAACAAAGAAAATATAATATAACAATTTAAGGAACTAGAAAAGCAATAAGTTTACAATGTATTAAAACATTAGAATCAACAGTAAATATTCTTGGTCCATTGTTACTGATACTCATGGCCTTCTTGTTGTACGTGACGACTAGGAGCCGTCTTGTGAACTATGGCTATGAATCCGGTGTGCTTGTCAGCACTGTACTCAACTGTTCTTACGGATCCATCGGCTTCCACAAGAGAATATTGTCCTTTAACAACGTCACCGTCTCTTGTTTCTTGGTGACTTTTTATATCTCCGGTATGGTAGTCGTTGACGCCATATTTAAAAGTATATTTTGGCGGGGTCTGTTTAAAATCAATTAAAAAAATTATTTTTCACTTTCTACTGAATGTTAAAAGAAAACTATTTTAAGCAGTTTTACTAGCATTCTAAGAGATATTTTGACTTAATTATTTCTGCAATTTATATTTAGAAAAATATATACGGTGCCTTTTTTGTAGCGTTACACATATATATTTCGTACAAGTAACGCGATGCGTTAACCTATAACTGATTGCCTACTATGTCGCTTAAAGTTACCTGTAGGAAACACCTATGTGTAACGTTACAAAAAGAGTCCTGTATATTCCGTTATATTGTCATATTGTCTCTCTACATGTTCGACAATACACAGCAAAGTTATAGAAACTAGCAGCGAATTATTATTGTAAATAAACACATTGTTCGGATTACTCCTCCCGCACAAAGTAATCCGAACAGTGTGTTTATTGTGCTGCCCCACAGTCCTTGCAATATTTACTATTATTGTAAACATAACATAACCTTTCACGTCTGCCGTGGCTCATTATCAGTATAGCTCCTTTTTATGTCTCTGGTAAGCAGTGAAAGAATTGCAAGAACTGTGGGCTGGATCACTAATACGCAGTATCGGGAAATCCACACCGCACAAATTAATTTAGTAAAATTCGGAACATATGTTTCACGAGTACGTCGGCTCCCTTTGTCAACCAATTCCAAAATGGACAAAAGTCATATCTCACATGCACGTTTAAGAAAAGAACTATATACACATCTCTCTCTATACTTATAAGCGCACTTGGCG
>JARFOC010000580.1:0-24381 GCA_031763485.1 Osmoderma eremita
CGCAAAGATTAATCAAAAATGCAATCGCAATTTATTTGCGTAATATGTCGCATTTTTCACGTTATTGATACGCCTTGCGTTTTCTTCGACAAGCACGCAGCTAGTAGGATTTAAGCTCTGTCATGGCCAGCAGTGTATATCTAGCCGGTCAGTGCGGGCTAGAGGAAAGATATACGCCCTCAGCCCGATAGAATCCGGCGGCTGCCGAATGAATCGCATATCCACTTTAAATTACAAAAAATAGCCTTTGGATTTCGTCGGCTCTACACGTTGTCTGAGTATTTCCGATAAAAACAAATACAAAAATAAATAAAAATTTCAAAGGAATAACATTTGAAACACACCATAATATATTTTTGCCATAACTATTTGTTGAACAGAGGCTTATAAATTGTATTTAACATATAGTTTGATATCCTGAATTTTATGTTTTGACAAATACATTTTAATTAAAAAGAAAAACATAAGTTCCTTGTTTTATTGATACTGTTTTTTATACTCCTCAAGTCTCTTTTAGCATATCGTCAGTGGTTGGTATTTGTTTCTCACGGAGCCAATCAATGATATTGTTTTTTCTCATGCTGCCGTTGGAATTTTTTCTAATTTTCTGCAATGATAGGAAACATTATCAAGAACAATCACTGACTTTTGCGGTATATTTGGAAGCAATTTCTTAATAAATCAATCCTCGTATGTGTCTGAATCCATCTCATGATGAAAATCAGCAGTGTTTCTCTTGCAGAGAAATGTATATTCAGCACCAGGAACAAATCCGATATCATCGCCAGCATGAACTAATGCAAAACGAGGTCCAAGTCCGGTTGGGGATTTCAAACCAATACTTAATCCTTGGATAACAGCTTGTCGACTATTTTGAACTGTAGTGCCTGTCCAGGTTTTATTTACTGCATGCCCTGTATTCACCCATGATTCATCAGTATATATGATAGTTTGACCTGAAATAATTAAAGTTACAGAAATGTCAAATAGCAAGAACTAAATTGTACCTTCTTCTCTGAATTTCTTGACCTCTCGTAAGTATTTGTGCCTACACCGAATAATGTCGTCTCGTTCGATGAGTATACTTTTACGTCTACTTTTTTAAATTCGAAACCCATATCGTGTAACAATCTATAGAAAGTTGCTCGACTGAAGTTAGGGAGATCGTCTTCATGCATTTAATGTAGGTGGCATATTCTGTATAAGAAAACTATGCACTTTACGTCGAATAGGTGCTTGCGTGTCTCTAACTAAGGATGGTAAGAGATAAAAGTTGCTATTATATCCTACACTGCATACGGAGGTTGAGACGATTTATAGTATACCGACAAGCAAGTGATACTTCTTGCAATTTAAAGTAGATATTTGAATTCACTCCCCAGTAACAACAGCCGATTGGTTGTAGCTAAGTGTGTGGGGGTGTATCTTTTCTCTCTATCGACTGCCCGGCTATATTTTTCCAAGACTGTACATCAAAGGGTAAAAGTTTATCTAAACTTATCCACAATTTGTTTATGAGTAATTCTACCTCAAGAATTTAAAAGACTTCCCAATATTAACAATCTAACACTTTTTTCCTTTATAAGCAATTACAAAGGAATAGCAATATTTTCGTTAGGCTGTACATAACGACATCGAAGACTTTTTGAGTTGACTATATGTTTATGGACGTGCAATACATCCATTGCCTTCTGGGATCTACATCTACGTATACATTTGACAGCTGCATTCATCTGCCACTGAACAAAAACAGTGAGAAGCCTACTTATCCGATAAACGGTTACGTACCGTCTCCCAGTTGTCTTCGGGAAATCGTTTGTTTTTGTGCTCTTATTTTTTCTTAGAAAGATGTCTCGCAGTGATCGTCTTAGAGGGGATCCAAGGGATTATATAATCGAGAAAAGGATAACAGTTGCTTCCCATTGTTGTGTTTAAAAAGATCAAGAAAGGGTTGATTTAGTGAAAAACTTATAAACAAACAACTCATAAAGTTAAGGAGGGTTTAATTGTTATGTACGAGGGATGTCCGGTTACTAAGGGACATTTGTGAATTACAGACAGACTACTTTATTTATAGAAATCAACCATACATTAAGTGAAAGCGTGAACTATTAGCTACTTTTCAACATAATCGCCGCCAACGTTAAGGCACTTATCTCAGTGAAGCACAAGCTTCTGTAAACCCTCTTCGTAAAAGATGCGATCCAAATTTGTAAAATACTGCCGTACTTCCTCTTGAATTCCGTCGTCGTCTTTTAACCTTTTACCCGACAAATAAGTTTTCGACGGCCCAAAAAAATGAAAATCAGAAGGAGCTAGGTGTGGATTCTCATCCATTCTCGTTGTTGATGGCTAATTTATTGCGCAGTATTTACTAAGTTACACTACGTCAAACTTGTAGCGTGTCTAACTTTTGGGCTACCTAAATTTGTACATCGACTTCATTATTTCAATAGGTCTTGGATTCGAAATTACCATTACAATGCGTAGTAAACCGTTTAAAATACGGATAATCGCATCACAACCCAGCGCCCGTAACTTTCGAAGCGCACCAATAAATCTACTTTGCCCCAACATTCTTTCCGGACTCTACCTCCCGCCGAACATTCGTAATTATCTAATTAAATGTCCCACGTCGAAATACGGCCAGTTGTTTCGCTCCAAAACCGATGCCCCCCGTACGGAATATCAAATGAATACGTGGCACAGACAAAATATTGAGGTACGTTACGGCAGGACGCGTCACACTGCTCACTCCGAAGTCAAGGTGGATTATATATTTCGACCGACGCGCTTTGACGTCCAAATAACTGGTTGCTTTCGTTGGCAAGTCTTACGGGAATATTTATAGCGGCAATTAAACTATTAGGGGAAATCAACCTCGACGCCCAGACACTGTAATTATCAAACGGCATATAAGTGGGCTACAAGAGGAAGGAAAACAAGATGCTCTTAGGGTGGAATTCCAAGGGAGTGAGTAGAAATTAATGGCGGTATATCAATAATTGCAATTGTAATGAAGGTGTACTTTACGTATGTAGCTTTTTTTTTGATTTTCTACCGAATAATTGGAAAATGGAACTGTGTGAAGCAAAATTGTAAGTGCTGGAAATATAAGTTCTTCCTTTTATTAAAATTGCACGAAGCACAATATCATTTGGGATTGCTGCAAGCCTAAATTTTGAATACATTACATTTAGTAATATATATGTCATAGATACATAATTCTTTTAACTTAAAGAACTTTCATCTATAGCTTCAAAAATAATTTGGATTTGCTGGTGTTGTAATATACATATGTAATTCTATACCTCTAAAATGTGGATATCTTAAAAAGTATTAATACGATTTCTTCTGAAAAATTCCTTGCACAATTCAAGTCTCTAGATAATTCTAGGTGTCTTCCTTTGCAACAGAAAAATTACATTACCGTCAATACTGGCGCTCCAATGGATAACTTCATTTATAATAATTTCGAATGAAATACATTCAAGTGGAAACACCTAGGTATATTCCTAAAGCACAAGTTCCTAACCTGCAGCAAGGCGCAAATTGGTTTTTGCTACTACGCCACTTAATTCATAAATGTGCAGGGACCACCACAAATCATTCGACCGACAGTAATTCCAAGCAATTTACAACTACCACCATACATTTGTAGCACCACAAATGACAATTTTATTAAATTATTATTGAAAATTACTATATTTTGTATTCTGCAAATGTATACAATGTGCTTTTAGCACGAGTGCATTCAGCTCTATCTAATGATTAATGTCTTCCATGGTTGTACGTGTAGCGGAAAGGAGGTCAGTCTGCTAGCTGGGTTTTGCCGCTACAATTACGTTGGTGACATTATCATTTCGTGAACTCATTAAATAGAAAGTATTATGTAGATTTTGGTTTGATGTAACGCCTTAACAGTGTTTAGGTCTTCTTCTTTCTTTCTAATATGGATAACCATTTATAGGTAGGCTACTACCTGTTTTAAACTTTCATGTCTCTTTGGACGTAGAAGCCCAACTTTCTCTCCAGCATTGTGGTGGTCTATCCTGAGTTTTTCTTCCTCAGCGGGGCTGTTCAATTTCGGATTTGTTTCAAGCCTATTGTCGCCAGTTCTGCCTATGTTCAGAAATATTTTCTTCATTGTCTTACCCACTCTCAGTATCTTGTATCTGTTACTCTGTTGTAAATCCTCGCTTCTAATAATGTCCTGTAATGCTTTCGCTTCAACCGTTCGCATCATTTGTTGAGATTTGTTTGATCTTGTGCCTGCTATATATTTTGTATGCTATGATGAGTTTAATTGCTGTTTTATACATTCTTATTTTACTGTCTGTGTTGAGATATTTGTTCCTCCATACGATACATCATAAGCATCCTGAGATTCGAGATGATTTTTGTTCTCTTCATCCTTTTCCAAAACTTGTCAGCTGTCGGATATTTAATGTGATTTACTCGGTCTACAACCATCCGACAGATCTCTAATTTGCATCTTGTGCACTCTTTAGATGTTACCAGTCATTTGGTTTTGTCTATGTTAATGACAATATTTAATTGCGTTGCTATTTGATGAAAGGGTTTTACCATCTTCATGAGGCCATAAGGAAAATGGCGATTCGGCAGTGAAGATGACTTGATTCCAGTTCTCATTCCAGTGCAACCTTTTGTTACACCACTCTATCCGTGCAATTGTGGAGTGGGCGATAAACAAAGAAATGCTTGATACGATCTAAGCCAAAAAAGATCGAATTCTTCGGTATATAGTATGGAGATTTGTTGATTAATTCAACTTCTTCATATATCACAAATTTCCCTTGTTGATGAGACACCGTCTCTAAGAGCAACAAGGCGAAGAGCACGATGTTTACGATCAATGGTGCGTCTGGCAGGAGTTAACGTGGTGGTTCTTCTTATTTTCTTCCTGTGTTATCACATTCGGCTCTGGGATTTTTCGACTTTCGGGACATTTTAAAGTATCTTCAATCATATTACGTCTTGGTTCTATATCGTTTTTATCCTTTTCTTCAGTTTTTACATAAATATGTTATTCGTTTTATTAATTCTTAAGAATTCATTAAAGGTTATACCGCCACCTGCATATCTATTTCTATTCGAATCCGTTACAACATTATAACTACCCACGCCACGTTCATTGGCTTTCTAAAAAAACTTTATCGCTTATCAGCATTCTCTCCCCATTCGATTTACTTCCAATTCCCAAACAGAACATCCATAAATGTTGAAACGAATCGATTAAACATATTTCTTTTATCGCCTTAATGGCTTTTCGTAGTGACCAGCACGAATAGATTTAGAAAAAAAGACAACTACACATATAAGTGACGGAGCCGATAACGTCATATTTAGGCCACCACCGAAGAGACGCCGGGGCTCAACGACACTTAAATAAGTCATAGTTCATCGCGTCCCTATCACGATCCGTCGAGGTTATCGCGACCGCATTGTGAAGTATGACGTTCCTAAGACAGACAGCTCCGGCACTCCATAATAATAATAAAATTACTTACATAGCGTGAATGGGCAAGGGAAACAATAACGGAGGCTTAAGCAAAGTAGAGGGAAAAAAGAACAAACACGCAAAGAATGGAACTTATGAATAGGAAAGGGGAGAAGCGTGGTGATATTTTATCTTGCCACCGATAACGCGCTACTGAATTAATGTTTACGGCTTCAATCTGTAAGTGGAGCCTTACTAGCCGGCACGGTTTATATTTAACACTTTAGGAATTCGAAATGGAGATAAGAGGCTTAACAATAAACACGGCTGCCAGATGAGTGACGACCTATGCGGCCCAGATAAGACGGTAAATATTACGTTTTCCAGAAACGTTACTTTCGTCTTAGCTTTACATATTTTCACAACCACAGGCTGCTTTGCATTTATTATATATTTTCTTGGAAATGTGACGAAAGCAATTATAAAAAAGACGTATTGCGTTAGGAAGATGTAAATGGTGATTCTGATTATATAATAGGCTGTTTTATGACAGCGAATACCATGTCATTTCAAAAGATACGGAATTTAGTCGTGGAACGGAAAGAGGTAATAACAGATTTTAAATTAAAAAAAAATTTGGAAAATTTTCGAGTAAAAAGCCACCTTTTTATTACGTAGATTTTCTGTATAGGCATTGGCTTAGAATATAAATAATATGGGGCCCTCCTCCAATTATACTTGTATAATATTTTTAAACATTTTTCAGGCTTGTAAATTTTCAAGGGGGCCCTTCACAAATTATATTTTTATTATTTTTTTTAACATTTTTAAGGCATTTAATTTTTCAAGGGGGCCCCTCTCTAATTATATTTTTTTCAAACAATTTTAAGATTTTTACATTTTCTAGGGAGCCCCCTTTTTTAAAAATTTTTTTTCAAACACTTTTATTCCTTTTAAATTTTCATTTTTTTTTCCTTTTTTAATTCTTTTTATATTTTATTTAATTTTCCCCGCTCTGTATATACGGGTTATTCTATACGGGTTTATCATCCTGTAAATATTTTTTATTATACTATTTTATTTTAATTTGTGCACCTCATGTATAATTTATTTTATTTTCATTTGTTCACCCTGTATATCCTTTTTTATTTGGCTTTTTAGTACCCCTCTCAATATATATTTCATTTAATTTTGTTTTATTTGACTATTCCTGTGTATATAAATTACTGTAGGTTGCACGATGTTTTTTAATAGTTTCCGCATCAATCAGGCCTGACGTGACTTAAATTAGAAATTAAAGTTATCATTTGAGTAACGGAAGTAAACCAAACACCCAAGCTGTTGGAAATACATATGTAAGTACGGTTTTCCAGGTTAATCATATGTTTAGCAAAGCTATATTTTAAGTTTGAAGGATGTATTGGTTCATTAGGTAACATGGTCCTATTAATAACTTTGTTTTTTACTGAAAAATATCTTCTTAATACAAATTCCAAGTCTAAATTATATTTAAATATAATAATAATTTAAATATGAATCATATGCATATTTTTCTGAGGAAGTCTAAATTTAGCGACCTGTTATAAAATAGTTCGTAACTGCAATAGTAAATTTAAAAAATATTATTTTGGCGGCATCATAGTTATACATTTTCCTGCATAAAAAAAATTGTTGCTAGAATTGACGCAATTGTAATATTTGCTTACAAGTTATCAGACAACTAGAGGCGACAGCAATGTGTAAGTTTTAAATGAGCAAGGCTTTTACTAGATAAAGTATTGGAAAATTGTATCAGATTTACTTACAATTTATGCATTAGTTTAAAACAAACGTTAGGTCATTATTCTGATCAGCTGTGAAAATTGTCTTATTATTAGTGAATACTTCCAAATCAAACTTTCCATAGATTTTGTTTATTATAAAATGCACCTCTTTTCACAGTTTTTGTTGGACGAGGTGCGAAAAATGCTGGAAACCAAATGTCCACTAATAACTCCTTTCTGTGTTTTTGCTAAGGAATGATTCTGTTTGCATCAACTAATTTCTTTTGAGATTCGAGAAAATTCTCTGAATTGCCGCTTTTTAGATGCAGATAATTGTGATATATGTTTGTTTATAAATTATCTGCGTATGTGTTTTGATGACTACCAGCTTATTTATTTATTCTTGGAAAGAAGGAATAATTCTATAAAGTCTTACACAAATATCTTAGTATAGAGCAACTGATATTTTGCACTCTCCAACTTTCGTACTAACTTTTATATACGATGCCAGATCCTACAGGGTCAACAATGCTTTCGAGAGATGGTCTCTAAGTATTTCCGGCCGAACACTTCTTCGGGCCAGAGGTTAACACCCACCGGCATATGGTCCACGATTTGAGTAAATCTGGTGTTCGTACAAAATGTGCGTACACACTTATGTATCTGTCGTATTCTATTCTGGATATTTGACGACAGGAAATCGGGGTTTTATGGCGAATACGGAAAACTTGTCGGTCCGTCTCGTCATTCGATACGAGTAGAAACTATAATTACACACACAGAGACATCGGGTGTCACATAAAAAGTAATCACGTAAATTGTGTATGCTGTTGCATATGGGTATTACTACTGCCTGGCGATTTTAGGTTTTCTCTTCTCAAACAGCTTTTTCAAAGGAAGTTCATTCAAAAGCTTTGGCAGTAACCTAAGCTACGAACGGGGTTGTCGCAATTACTCTTAAAGGAAAATTTATTAATAATTATGCGCTGACGTTATTTACACTTCCACTCAATCTCAAATGCAATAGAATTGTCAATTATAAACTCAAGTAATTCCTTCATACTCGTTCTTATTCTTTCCAGACGTACTGGTTCTTAGCCTTACTTCGAGCATCTTCCTGTTGAACTCTTTGCTCCTGTTGCACATCCGGATTTTAACGATTTGGGCTTTTTCCTGGTACCATGTCTTTTTCCCATCACATCCTGCTTCCCAAATAGCGTTAGTATCTTCCATCGTAACTACATGAGCAATCCAAGTCAGGTGTTGTTGTTCGATGAGTGTGGTTATAGGAATCACTCCTAAATTATATCTGACAACGTCATTGCTCAACTTGTCTCCCTTGGTAACTTCGAGTATTTTTCCCAGTATTCTGATCTCCATAGCTGTTATTTTCGATTTTATTCTTTTTGTTAAAACCCATCATTTATTTACATATAGAAGTGTAGGAAGTATCTGTGTGGTTACCTTTCTTGTGTTCAGAAAAAAAAAATATACCTCATGGTATGAAATCCGTTTTCAGTAATCAACAACCTCTTCATAGAGGTTGTATAATTGCTCCCAAGTACTTTAGCTTAGTTGTTCTGATTTAGCTCATTTTATCCGTCCATCCATACTCATTCCTTCTTCCCTAGAGACTAAACACATTTCTGCCTTTGCCTGGGTAACTTCCATCCCGAATTGTCTCAATGTTTTTTTGCCACACTTCAGCTGCTCTTATTAGTAGAGGTAATAATTAGGTCGTCGGCATAGAAGTTCTTTAACAACCATTTGCTTGGGATGTCTAGTAGCTCTGTTTAGCAAAACCTACCTTCTGTTAATTTGTTGGCATTCTTGGGATATTATCCATCACCGCTACAAACAGGGGCTCAGGATTCCCCCTTGTGTAACCCCTTTACGCGTAACGTACATTTATTATCTGCTCTTATTACGGTGTAGGTTTCATAATACATACTGCGGATTGAATTTAGGTGTCCAGTATTTATGCCTTTCTTTTACAATGACAACCAGATTTTGTTACTTTTTGCTACTATTGGCAAAGTGTCGAAAGCCTTTCTCAGTTGCTTTCTCAGGCAGAAACTTGTTAAAATAGCCAATCGTATGAAATAAGGTCCAATAAATATATTTTAGGATGGCATGAAAGTCTTGTTTTATGACTTATTACATTAGCCAGACTTTCCATGCAGCCAGCAATTACCGTCAAAATAGCTTAGAATCATACCAGACGGTAGCAACACAATAGCTACGTAACATACAAGAAACACGAACATCCAATGAATCTGAAGAGGATTTTCAAAATCTCCTTAACGTAGGGCTTAAGATCTCCCGACCCACAACTGAGCTGACGGACTGTCTGACTCCGCACTCGCTGTACTTTTCTTCTCTCCGCTTAACGTCTTTCAATTCTGTCACAATATTAATCGAAACCAGTCGTAATTGGAGTCGAACGCAGACGGACTAATCTCCAACCTTGTATACGAACAATCCCTCGCTGAACTTTATTATTTACGAGCTACTATTTAAACGTATAAACACTCACGACTTTCTTAAGAGCTGTTGCAGTAAAATGCTGTTAAACCCCGCGCGTATGCGTTCCCTATCTGCTTCATTTGTTCCCTTGAAATTCCGTCAATTGTCGGAAACTCGTTGAAAAGTTTACAAGGAATTTTGTTTACGTCTAGGTCGGGTTTTATCGTGTATAAAGTTTTAAAAGTGTTTCAAGTCGTTCTTACGGAGGGGAATGCTCAGTTTTAGGGAGGAATTGTTTATGGGGAATAAAGTTTGTTTACGAAAGATTCCTAAGTTGATTGTAAATAACGATTAATAAAAGTTGTGTGTGGTTTTGTTACAAAGGGTTCAGTTATAAGACTAAAATCAAATGCTAATAAAACCTTCCAGAATTGTTTAAGCGGTAATTTTAATTGTTTTTGTTTCGATCAAGTCGGTGTAAGGTTGTTTGTTGTACACATAAGCATAAATTTAATAAATCTTGCATTATTACACTGCTTTAAGTAAGTTAGTTGATGATCATTAACATGGTGTTGTTATGAATCTTGGTAAGAATCTTTTTAAGTCAACCAAAAATATTACAAGAATTTTCCACTTTATATACTCGGTTTCCCTGATTAAGATCGATAGATTATATATATATTGCCATGATTTGATTAATTGATTTGTATTTTCATCATTTACCCTTTCTTATTTTACGAATATTCTATAAACTCTCGATTCGGCTTTCATAAACAGCAATGTCACCGCATATCCAACATAATAAGCGAATAAATGGGAAAACGAAAGTACTTTACCGTTATTTTCTTAGATGTTAAACAAGTATTGAACAAAGTTTGGCATCTAGATCTTCTATTCAAAACTAAAAGTACACTTCTATCAACCTACTTTAATCTCCAGCCCATTTCTACTACTATAAGGCGTTCTGCAAGGAAGCATCTTAGGACCACTACTGTCTGTGCTCTATACATCGAATATACCAATAACGACAGACACAAAAGTAGGTACATTTGCAGACGATACAGCGATATTTGCAAGTAGCCAAAATCCCATGGTATCCTTAGATAATCAGAGATATCTGAACCTAGTCGAAGCTTGGTGGATGAAATGGAAAGTAAATGAAGCTAAATCAACGCATATAATGTAAAGAACAATGGCCTTCAGTTTATCTTTGTTGATCTATATTTATTTATTTTTGTCTCTTCTCTGTTTATGGCCATTCCATATTAGTTCAATGGGTAGTTTCAGATATCAAAGTTTTTCTGTAGGTCTTTCTCAATACTTGCCATAATTACTAGATCATCCTCAAAAGCACATTCCGAAATTTGTACCCATTTTAGCAGTTTATATATTACGTTAACCTTTTTGGTTTGCTGAAAAAATTTGTCAGATAACGTCGTCCATAAGGATTATAAACAGCTTGGGGCTTATTCCATCTCCTGTCTAATTCTATCGAATGTTTCAAATATGCCTGATTTTTCTTTTAAAGATCATATAACTATAGTTTTATATTTTTGATGCTCCTCAGTAACTTTTCATCCAATTCTCTTTCATATAAACGTTCCCATATTTTATTCATTTACATTCTTTTTACTTTCCCTTTTCTTTTCTATGAACTATTTTACTTTTGCTATTTATAATTTGTAAGCCCTCAAACAACTATTTCGATTAAGATACATTAAATTCTTGTTATATTTAGACTACGAAAATGTACATCAATCACCGACGACATCCACCTCGGCAAAAACAGAAATTTTCCCTTAACGATCCTTACACTATGATCACAGGCGGCGTAATTTCATACCTTTCCGTCCCCAACGGGAAAACAATGAATGCTGACAGGCAAATTATATCATTTTACCTTGGCATCTAGCTATGATTGATGCTAGGTTCTTTTCTCTAGTTGGATATTTTCGAACTGGACTTAAAAATGTAACTTTGATACGGATGCTTACTGAATTTTATGGACATATGAAAGGCAACGCTTTGAAATTAGTGCTAACCGTGCTGTTGTTTATTAAATGCGGCTAAATAATTATCGGTCATAAATTACTAGGTTTCCTTTGAGAATGGGAGGATAGTTTTAAAAGAAATAATTATACACCTTAAAGCGGGAATTAAAACAATAACAATAGGGTTTCTGTAATGAATTTGCGAATTTTGTTGTATAATGAGAATTTTATTTAACACTAACTTAAGAAAAGGCATTAACATGACAAAATCCCGGTTCCTTTATTTCTATATGTGTGTGTGACAGTTACAGGGAATACAAGTATTAAATGTCTTTTACAGAATATTAACACAAATGAAAGTGAGACAGAATATATGAGAGTAAACCGAGCAAACAATACGGACAGATGAAGGAAAATAGACGAGGACTATATAAATTTAAATAGGTGAGACATGTAGATATATCTCATGACCGTAAAACACAGCAACAATGATAAATCGAAATTCCGCAAAGGATGCAGGATATCTGGCATACTGCAGATATAAATGAAAATCAACGAAGAAGAAAACCTAACCTCTCCGTTCTTAGTCGGTAATGTAGGACTCTACGCTTTCGGTTAATAAATAACACTCCAGTCCAGCCGCTGCCAGTTAATGCGATTAATTAATATTACCGCATTCACGTTAAGAATATAGTAGTGGGTACTGTAATCCACGTACGTATCACACAGGAGCAATAAGAGTATATTTGGAAATGGCGCCAAATTCAAATTTATTTCAATAAGAACAACTAATTAAAATAATAGATAATTATTATTTATGGCACTATGTCCCAGTAATAATTCTCAGTAAACACCTTCTTGCACGCATGGACAATAGACAGAACATACCTCAAAATTATTAACTACAACAATAATCGAGTTCTGACAAAAACTATTTTGGAAACAATAAGCCGAGATATCTTTTCCAACGCTGTATTCTTAAAATGAATGGAGTATAGATAAAAGAACATTATCTTATTAAAACACATTGCAAAATCATAACAATAATTATTATCAAGTACATTGATTGAAAGCCAACTCTCAGCAATACATATAACATCCAAATTACCTTCACAAACTCTAAACATCATTGATTTTAAGAAAATAGCGTTGGACAAGGTAGGCTTATATTTTGGACGTTTGCTATTGGCTAATACGTAAGGTAAAATTACACACGACAAAAGGAGTGCATATGAAATTTATGTTGGATAAAATGAAATATTACTGATCGCTACGTTTTTGTTATGTCAGTTGTCAAATTCTTTCGGTTGGTTTTGGTTGCGTATTTGGTTGTTACAAGGAATAAATCTGAAATAAAACTTATATTTTTCTTAAACATTTTACTAAAATAGTTAGAATTTAGTGTTACTTTCAAAGAAATTGGCAAAGGTTATAATAAAACTGACATTTTACTTTCAAATTGCCCGCCATTATGTAATCGAGTTAAATTTGGCAGTTATACGGGCGCCGATTGCAGCGCTATCTACTACGTTCTTAAAGTAGTTCTTTTATACAGTAACTCATTTAAAATTCTACTTAATAACTATAGTTAGATTTTGATATCCGTAATTTAATTTTTATAAATGTAAAAATTCAATTATTAAATTTTACGTGCCATATTATTGTTCAAAAGTTGCCTAGTTATAACAACCTGATGTTCAATGGAACTAGTTTCAATAAATAAATTTAAATCGCATGTGCAGTGTAATATTTTCACATTAACATAACCTCCCAAAAGTTACATTCGACACATTGCAATACATATTTCAGTATTTCACATTCCAATGTACGCAGCTTTTTTTTGTCACCGCATAAACCAGTACGTGTGTGTCTTTTACCTTTCCCACCCTAGCTATTTCGTTAATCCTTTATCGTCGAAAAGAATGAAATCCCCCCCGTACAATGGACAGTGTCTTAAGGATTTAACAAATACCGGATCCACAGAGCGCGTCATCCCACGATATATTATTGCCCGAATCCATTTTCTCTTCGTCTCATTGTCATCGCGGACATCTGCGAAGAAAATAGATTACGCAATTCGCATCATCCGCTCTTGCGGCGCAGAATAGGCGGATTAAGGGGGTTGCTTTCAAGTCCGCATTACCCCGATACCCGGGACTCACCGTGACCGTATACCGCAGCAGAACGCTGACGGAAAGCGCGAATACGAGAAATGTGTGTTTGTATTTTTATCTCATGCGTGGCGCCTTTTTTCAAAACGACGGTATATCGCATTAGGCCGTGCCGGAATCCTTCCGACAAATACAGATTTATTGCGACGGTGGATTAGGTATTCGCTCCACCAAGAAATTAAACGTTAGATATTTTTTATCCGTCAGTTACGGATGGCAGAATAAAATATGTGCGGGACGGTGGAAGACGGAGTTTTGTGGATTTAAGGTAGAATATTTTGAAGGTAAATTTATTTACTATTGTAGGTTTTTTTATCATTTCTAGCCCTAAGAAAATTTTTGTATAAATCAAAAAAAAAGTGCGATGCAATTTGTTTTTTTGGGTAATTAGAATTGAGTCTGTTTTGAGTGATTTATTTGACAAATCAATAAGGTATTATTCGGTTACTAAAACCAATACATGGCCGAAGAGAGAAAAGTTGAACAGTAGTAATTCAGCGGCTAAAGTGATTAAGCCATGTTCACCCAATACCAGCAGAGAGAGAGAGAGCAGCTAGAAAAGACTTGGAATACCTCGAGAAGGCGTAACAGAGGAAGACCCAAAATTAAGTGGTTAGAAACAACGGAAGGACATTCTGCAGGGAATAGAATCAAGGAGTTGCGCATAGAACTGGAGACGGCTATATAGAGACGTGCAGCAAAATATGTTCAGAAACTCTGGGCAATTTTGGTACCGAGAGCTGATTAAAAAATATTTTAAGTTGAGAATATCACAATAGAAAATTAAGCAATTAGCCCTTGAGTGATGTTCAAACAATCAATTTGTAGGAGAATTAACGATTGTGTAAAAATGTTTTTGCATTTTCGTGTGAAAGGTTTCCTGTCAGTAGGGGAGAAAGGCATAAGTTGGCGAAGGCGACAAGTTGATGAAAATTAATGAAAGGCAGGTCTATATAAACCCATCTACACACCGTAAACAATTTGGATGTCATCCTGGACAGATCATAGTTGAGAAGGATGTTGAACCTTACAATCCATCTATCTTTAGTGACAGTTTTTTAAAAATCGTATGGCGGTCTACGAATTCATTGCAAATACAAATACATACATACATATACGCATAATAAACACTTTTTGAGACACAGGCTAGAGGCTATAGGTCGATATCCAGGGAGGTCAGCCATTTCACGGCGGCAGGAGAGGCATGCAGAATCTCGTTCCATTTCCCTTCGAATCTTCTTATTGGGCAATCGTGGACGATATGGGCTACAGTTTGATCCGGCGCTCCACAATCGCATTCCTGGGTGTCGGAGAGTCCCTACTTGTACAGCATGCACTTGCATCTGGCATGACCAGTTCTGATGCGATTTAGGCCACACCATACCTTCCTAGACATTTGCATTCCTGGAAGAGGAAAGGTAGGATCCCCATGGTCATTGTGATTAAAATCGTGATTGGCTGTCCACTTGGTTTTCCATGCTTCTTTGATATGTAAAGGTTCGTTTAGTGACAGTGATTTTGCTCCAATAACCACCACTAATTTTTTATATAAAATTTTCACGAAAACAATAATGACTCGATAAAATTTCGTCGACATCAGGTAACCGTCTAATACAAGATATGCAAGAGCCACCACTTCCTCCAAGCGGCTTCCAGCCGATTTTACAAAACTTAATTGTATCCAAAGGTACAATGCCACAGTTAGAAATTAAAGGTGATACTGCTTTTGATAAAAAAGATGACAAAGCAGTTTTAATTTTGCCGCATTTTGAAAGATTTTCTAGTCAACGAAGAGCTGGAGCAACAAGTGTCTTAACTAGCATACCAGTAAAGGTTATGCTAGAACGGAAAGAGCCGGTAAACAAAGAATAGCTAGAAACTCAACAGTAAAGGGCGCCCTTACTAATACATCAAAGAAAAATGTTGACGAGAATGATATTAGCAATAAGAAAAATTGGCCAGTGATTGTGAAAAAATACATTGCTTTGCTTGTGATGAACAGTCTACTGAGCCCTCAAAAGAAAAATGTATCCAGTGCTTTCTTTTTGTAAAATACGGTTGCATGAAGAATGTTCGCCATATGAAGGAATTGGAAAATTCAGATGTGATTACTGTAGATTGATCTTGGCCCAATGGATATATCATCTTACCCTCATAACAGGGCAAGTTGACGCAATATTTTCGGAGCAATATTTTATTTTAGAAATACAACATTTTTATAAGAATGTTATATATTGCAATGTTACGAATTGGTAATTAAATTAATAATTAATTTTAATAATAATAATAAATTTGGATTCAATAACTTCTTCATTGCACCATTCCGTGGGCATATGAGCTTGTCGTGCGGCACCCCGCAATCGCAGAGATATTTTCGAACAGAAGTGACTGGCGACAGAGTTCTTGTCCCGATACGAATCTAAAATTGACCATTAAAGGCACTTAGAAGTGGTCGACGGACAAATAACCGTCGGAGACGATTTTTCACTTTAGATAGAGTACTATATAAACGATGTCTCCACAGCCCTTGGGCGCCTGCCTTCTCTGTCTGCAACGATCGGAGTCCTATATGCATCCTGTCTATCCGTCCTGTGCTGCTGTAGATCGTGGATCGCCTGCGGCCGGTTAAGTTCGTGTGGTCTTGATCGGACACGGCAGATTAAGATTGTGTCGTCAATCGAAGGACAAGAGACTCTTGAATCGTGATTTAGAAGACTGGCCGGTTTACACGTTTTTAGGCGGAGTTAAGACATATATGATTACACAAAAGGTTTAAATGTTTGTTGTTTTTTGCTTTATAATCATAGAAAAGTCTTTATTTACCCTTAAAAAAGGAAATCGCTTCGATTACCAACAGATGTTCGGAATTATCTTATTACATACTGCATCGGAGGAGTTCGTTGCGAAATCCGCAGTCTATTCTATTAAACCGAAACCAAAATGATCTTTTCTCGGTACAAAAGAAGAAAAAAACTTAAGAAGAATCTTTTCTTCGCATTTCCGAAACCCTTTCGTACCGTACGTGGAAGGTATTGTCCGCGTAAGAAAGAGAGGTAGGTTAAGCTGCTTACGCGCCTGATTTCTATAATGGAACTCTTTGATAAAGAGAGGAGGCATTCAACGCTTCGTAGCGGTGAGGGATGTTAAATGAAAGGAAGATGATAAAATATATTATATACTTCGCATGTGGTTGGAGTTTATTAAAGAGGTTCCTTGAAAATCACGTGTGGATTGAATTTTATCAATGGGTAGATGAAAGGGATTTTATATTTTATTAAATTTTTATATACCATGTAGATGGTTGTAGATGGAAAGTTAAATGATTTTGTGAGGTAGATCTGATTATTATATGGAAAAAAGGCTACATTGAACTCATATAAATACACGCTAACCTACTTCTGCTTTCAATATTTTGCTTAATTATAAGCAAGGCTAGAAAATATAAGATATTTTACCAATTGGTGCCCTACTGTTCCATATTCCCTCCTCAAGGTTCAGTGTCAATCAGGCGACATCAACGGCTATGGCCGCGCGGCTGTAAACGCGCAAGTTAAGCGACTTTGCATCTACAGGTGATTTACATTGAAATATATGAACGTGATATGTAAATCACTTGTTGATGCAAAGTCGCTTGACATGCGCGTTTACAGCCGCGCGGCTATAGCCGTTGAAGTCGCGTGATTGTCACTGAACCTTTAATGTTTGATACGTTTTTTGCATTTCTATATTTCCTGAAATCACCTGACGAATAGGTCAAATAGAAATTTGTCGCTTTCTAAGGATAGGTCATAGCACTTGTCAATTTAATTTAGATTCAATTGTTTGCACATGTGTGCATCGTATTTTTTCTTTTTGGTTCCTCAAAGACCACTTGCATGTATTATCTATAAGGTTTAATTCAAATTCGCGAAATTATTATATAATGTATAACTACGTGAAGACTTTGACTTCGATAATGTTACGAGCTACTAATGCTGAATATATATACCACCATCGATAGAGTGAGTAGCCGGTATTCTGTGAATTGTTTACGGCTGGATAGTTTCGCTCTTGGCCAGGGAGGCGGTAGTTTCACTACTTCTTACGCATCCGCTGATCAAGTTTCATTAAGCTGAGTATCGATTATTTTAAAATGACACCTATTTAGTCATATCCGCACATACTACGCAGTAGTATTCCGCACCAGAGTATACCAGACTAAGAGCTGAAGTTCTAAGAGTATATTCATTTACTGCCTAATTTGTTCTGAATATGGTATACTTGTTTATTGTTAAGATGGAACCTGACCACTTCAGATATACATATTTGGGATAAGTACCAAATCAGATAAATATTGACTCAGTGTAATTAAGTCTTCTCCTAGTAGGTTAACACTATGTCACGAGCATTTTTTTTTCGCATTTGTTGCATGTATGTCAGATATAAAGATTAGAGAGGACAGACGCAAGATCTGATCTTTTGGCCACCCCATTGTTAAGTTTTCGGATTATACTTTCGCCATTACCTGTTAATATCTGAAAGGACCTGTCACTTAATATGGAGTTGATCAGGGATGCTATCCGACTGAATGCTGTAATGTTTATTAGGTTGTATAGAAGGCCCTCTCTCGAAATCGTGTCATATGCTGCTGTCAGATCGTCAGAAACTAGTAGTTTTAATATTGGGTTGAATACCAGCTTCAATATGGGTTGTTAGGCTGGGAACTTCGTCAGCAAAATTGCGTTGAGGTCTGAAATCAGCCCGCTCTATTGGGATGTTGCAAAACCAGTGGAGCTAAGTAGTTCTATCTGGCGGTAACTTTCCATAACACTGAGCAACGAATTTTGATAATGCCATAAAATATGAATACAAATATTTTTAGAAAACCTAATATAAAGATTTGATTTAGTAAAAGTCGCTAGTTAGTTCTAGTTTCTTTTAGGATTTTATTCAACTTTCCTGCTCATTTAATAATTTTTATTATTATGGTAGTGCAAAATATGACGATCGAAGCGTTGTCGCTTATAGGTAACATATACAGCCTCTCGCCTTAATGTCCAACAGTAATACTTCTAACATCGTCGAATTCTATTTAGTTTGGCAGCTTTCAAAAATCCAAATGAGAATACAGAATGTGCATTTTTTTACGATCAATCAGGCATCATATCCGAAAAAAAGGAAGAGAACACAGAGAGATAATTAACTGATAACTAACTAAGGCAATAACACCTGAATCTTGTTGGTCACTAAAGCTTTGTAATTATCCTTTTTTTTTGTTCAATAGAAAACCATGGTATCTTTGGGTGTCATTGATAAACGTTAATATTTGAGGTCCGACTAAAAATATTTTCAGGAATTGCCCTTTGGACTTTATCTAATTTAATAGAATTTTCAATGTATCATATGCTTCTTTCGTACAAACAGTATAATCTATTGAACCGAAAGAGTTTCCCCGTACTCGAGCTAACAGAATGCTGTTACTCTCCCAATAATTTTTATATAATATGGGTTATTTAATTTTATTAGTTATTGCTTATGAATAAGAATGTTATTGAACAGTCAATCAGATAAATACTTACACATTTTACTAAGAAATTTGGATAAAAACATGTATAACGGCTGAAATATTCGAAATATTAAAAGCCTACAGGAAGTAAATTTCACTACAATACAATGAATATAAAATAGCTACATCTTGTACATATTTTGTCTCAAAAGGTTTTGGGTTTTTATTGAATAGACTTTACAAAAGAAAATATTTTATATTATTTAAACAATATTACGCACTCATCCCACCTCCCGCCGTATCGAGATCAAAAGCAGGGACAACACGTTCATTATACTTTACGACGCCGGGCCCATAACAGAGCGAAAATTTCAAGGAATAGATTCCCAGGAAGAATATCCATAACTACAATAGCCATACGTGAATAATGACGACATATCTTGCTCGCGCTCATACACACACAATGACCACAAAAGGCCGCAGCGAACGCATATTTTACTTAAAATTATTGTCTTCCATGGGGCTCTCGCAGCAGCATCGTCTGCTTTTAGTGGAGCGATGCTTAGGCCGTCACGCCCCCTGGTGACCGACGACCGAGGCAGCCTAACGTGCGTGTGTGGGTGTCTCCCGGTCCGTTCGGGGTAGGCCACGTTCACGTAATGACTGGGCGTTGGTTGTTATGTGCGTTGCAGATGTGTTGAACGGCAATGCCGAAGAATGGGAATTTATTATTTTCTGGAACATAAAGTTTTTAACGACGCTCCGAAGCCGCATTCTTAAATGACCATTGTCTAAAATTTCGGCTTCGACACACATGGTTGGAGGTGGAAAAAGTGGTTGCTGTTGGGCGAATAGATAAATATTAATAAGGTCTAAGAAAAAGTATTTCTTACATGTGGAGATGCTCGTTTATACATAGGTGTTTTATTTCTGTGTTTCTTACCGGAAGAGAGGTTTTTCATCTTCATATGTTAGAAACATATATGGACCTTTTATATATCTCTTTCTACCGAATTGCTCATTGACTTAAATATACCAAATATATTCTGCAATGTTACAAATTGGTAATTACATTAATAATTATTATTAATAAGTGATTTATCAAATACTTTATCTAGTACCCGCGTTTTGAAGGAATGTAAAGATGAAGGAACCCTCATAAGTTCAAAACAGTGCAAGGCGAAGCTCCTCAATTTGAACATTTGAGGAAAATATAGAATCAAATCAAATTTGTTGGGAATGTAGCCAATCCAATCAAAACACAGCTTTAGTCGTTCGCTCGAGCTTTCGGGTTTTATTTAAAACCTTCGTCAGGAGTACAAACTACAAGACGTGATTGATGATAGGACAAAAAGAGAAATTATACTGAACAATTATTTACATGTTGTTTGACATGTTAAAATATGGTTAAAATATTTACGTTAACACATTAAAATATTGAATAGTATAACACAGCCGCACATTATAGTAGACAAACAGGTTTAAAAGCGATTTTTACGGAGAATTCCATACATATTCATCTATAAAACTAACATCGGTGATTTAGTCAGAGCAGAAATCGCCATGTTTATACGTTACAGAAAGCGGGAATCACAAAGCACTACGTCATCTGTACCAACCTCCCAAAATTAGGCGGTAAATTAAAAAAAAGCAATATATAGGTGGACATTATTAATCAATCCGGACTATGTAAATATTAATGAAGAAAAAACGACCTACAATATCTTTTAAATGAAATACTTGTATGCAATAATTAAGTAAGTAATTTGAAACATTGATGTCAAAATTATAAAACACAAGTCAAAGATGAAAGCAAACGTGTACATGAAGAGTCAGTAATGCGGCAACCACTGCTATTGTTGTTGAGGTTGTGCCACTGAAGTTATCCCACCAATACCT
The DNA here is from genome assembly GCA_031763485.1 of Osmoderma eremita. NCBI lineage: Eukaryota > Metazoa > Arthropoda > Insecta > Coleoptera > Scarabaeidae > Osmoderma > Osmoderma eremita. Next base: position 21,237 of record JARFOC010000580.1, read on the forward strand.
AGAGGGCTATTAATTGTTAATAAATAACTATAGATCTCGCTGAGACCTTCCATGTCAGTTCGAAAATTTAAACAGTTCTTCGTGGTCTTTATACGTACATTTCGCGGAACATCCTCTTGTGATAGCAAGACCGCGTATCTAGTATGCTAACATCGTCATCAGCTAAAGCAGTATCAGTGGTTAATAGGTTACAATCCCTTTTATGTTGGGACATTCGACTACGCAACCATTGCTTGGTAGTACCGATGTTAACTTTCCCACTCGTTGCGCAAGGAATTTTATATACTACGTTCGACTTATACATTTTGTCAGTTTTATCTTTCATCTTAGTAAAAGCCGATACTGTTCACCATCTAATAGAATATCCCCTTGAAGTAGAGGTTATTATTATTTTTTATTTTTATTATTTTTTTAAAAATGAAATACCTACATTAAATAACATTAGGAATCCATTAAGGACCATGAACAGATAATCCTTATGAGTTCCTCTACCTAGAATTTGCGAATAGATTAATTTCAGGTAGCTTTAATTGAAATTTAATTGCAGTGCAATGGATGAATAATAGACCGTAATAAATAGATGCAATGGATAAATAAATAAAGTTGAATGGTTAGTTATTATTAACACCAGTATTAAGATTACTCAACAGCAATAGGTGTTTTAAATAAAAGATATATTTCATGGAAACTTTTAATAATAGTAATTAACATTACCAGCTATTTTAACTTAAACAAATGGGATTTTAGGACACGCGGTATAATCGCTGCTATTTACGTGGTGAAAGGCTGTTTTGCAACTTAAATTACCCTTTATTAAACCTGCGTATGTATCATTCAAACATACAAGTTATATTGTCCAGAGATAACGATTTACAAGCACCTCTTTGATACGCACTCGTGCATCTCTGGACAGTCCTACTTGTAACTGCGCGGAAGATGCTATCGCAAGGCACCGATTCACGATCAATATACAAAAGACCCACTTGTCTGCCCTGCCGTTCGATCTTCGAAAGCTCCCACCTACAAATGCCGCTTGCATCGCAAACAACTTAAGCAGATTAGGATCTTATCTCATTTGCGAGAGAGTCAATTACCGCAGAGTCAAACTGCAGGGCTACCAAACAGAACGTGATGAACACGGTAGCGCGAAAGAAATCTTAAGAAACCGACGACGGGACACACGTGAAACCTTCTGCGGGTCATAGCGGATCAGGCACAATAGCAACACATGCCTCCATTAGTATTAGTTCGAGGGGTATAACTAACGCATTCATGCACGCTCTTTGTTACCGATTTTCAGGGCCGAGAACGGCATGAAAGGGGCCGAGACCGCGGGATCGCCGGTGAAACTGAATTCTACTCTGGTCACAATGTTTCTGTATAGAGTAGATTCGTTTTGTGTATGCGTCTTCAATGTATGCGTATGTCGGTGTGTGTAACAGTGAACGGTAGATTGCCGTTTACCGTGTAAGAAGTCACAGACCATAACGATACATCTTATTCGACCGCAATCTGATTCTTCTGAAGTCCATTCAGGATCGTTTCAAAATCTCTTTAAGATTTCCCTCTCGTATATAGGCTTTGTATACCATCGATGGAACTAAAAGTTGTAGATGGCTTAACGCCAATAAAGTGAGGTTATATATAAATACAAATAGTCAGGAAAATTTCCTGTTTGTCTTTGTCTGATGTTTGTTTTACTTAAAGTCTTTGTTATTTTATATACCTAAAGGATTTTCAATTTTTAAAACAAAATACATCTAAATCTAAATATTAACTATTTAGGAAGAAGTGTGCCAAACACTCAGATCGTCCGTTCATAATGCAATCAATTGTAAGTGAAGTTTTACGAAAATTTACAAAAAAAAGTAGTTGGGGCTTGTATTTTAACTGGCTGTCCATCAATGGGATAAAAAAAAACAGTTTGAAGTTTTCTTGACAAAAATTTTGTAATTCGACAAATCGGTTTAGATACATAGAAAGAAACATTGGTGTTGAGTATTTACAAGAAAATTACTACAGAAACTAGGGGAAGGGTGATTTTGACCGTAGATTGCCATTTTGCGAAGAAATAATCAACATGTACCATTCTATGTTTGGGCAACCTTGACACTTTGAATGGGGTTTTCTACAGTCGACATCTACACTTTCTCCAATTTGATTTAGTTCCTTTATTAGCAGTGTTACTTCTAAATAACGATGACCCTGGTATGCCCAATAATACTATTTGATATCTACACGATAGAACTCAACCCTCGAAAATATTTAAAGTTTTCGGAAGTAGCTCGATTGGTAGGCATAGATGGTATGACCAGCTAGATCGTTCTATATAAATCCACTTATTTGTTTTGTGTTTGTTACTGCTATTTTCTATCTAATATTTTCGTCAATTGTTTTCGGAAACGTGTTCATTCAAAATAAAATTTAATTCATTCTTGTCTTAACATTAGTTTTGCTACATCTTCAGCACCTATTCAGTGATTTTGACACACCATGGCCAACTAACTATGGTTGGTTTCTCCCGGTTTTCTCAGAAAGTTTCTAATTCAACATATTATTTTTTGTGACTATAATGGGGAATGAAACAGAAGAAGAATGTATAGGTTGGCATTAAAAAAAAAATGTTCATGACGTTATAAATTCCATAAATATTGTTCAGCAAAGTAATATCTAGTAGAAAAGTACGCTCATTGTATAAAATTACTGTAAGTGTTTGACAATTTCTTACGACCTCACTGTATATTGTGTATACATAGGTACTCGTGTAAGTATTTGAGGATTGGTATCCGTCAGTACGGAAACGTCCTATCAGTACATGTAACTTGTGTCCAACAAATGTCATCATAAACATATTAAGTCATTTGGAATGATATATTGCAAGTTTACAAATAAATAAAATTAATAAGGAATTTTAATAATAACAATTTTGGATTTTTTTTGTCAAGTTGACACAAGCCGAGCAACTTCTGAATGACAAATTATTGATACTTGCTAATTTAATTTTAATGACTCCATCAAGAAAATTCTAACCTTTTTGAATACTATTGAAAAACCTAAATCTATGTATGTATAAAATACAAAATAGGATACGGTGGCTTAAAATAGTAAAAAATAAAAAAATATACCCTTACCACCTCGATGAGTG
>JARFOC010000581.1:0-29226 GCA_031763485.1 Osmoderma eremita
CACCTCTAATTTACCGTTTATAAAATATCCCATTCATTTTAATTCAAATTCCTGCTAACATAAACATTACGCGGTGTATTAAACAATCTATTCTCGAAGTTTCTATCAAGATCTAGAAGAATGGTTCGATGTGGCTGTTGTCTTTCTGGATACAGTTGTAAAAATACTTAACATATTTCGTTTCTTTTCGTTGGTGTACGACCTTTTTCTATTACTAATGGACGATAATTGAAACGTTCGACAGTTTTAAATTTCATGGCTATCTTGTTTAATATTAAAATGTGTTCTTGGTCAATAAAACCATAATATCAAAACTTTTTGTCAACATGGTTGAAATCAGAAAAAAAAACTCTTTTTTGACGGTGTCAAAATCCAATATGGCGCCAGTAAGAAATAAGAAAGTTGATGACGGCCAGAAGAAATCGAAACGTCATATAAAAATTTCGAAAACACTATTTGATAGAAGATAAAAAGTGACCCTGAGAATGTGTTTTTAGTTTTTCTCTGCAAGGTCGAATAAAAGTGCTAGAGGTGAAAGAAGAAAATGGGTTTTTTTTTGTTTCTTAAAAAAATCTCGAACGTCATTTGTCACATGCTCATTTCTTCTTCGGATTCATAACAAACACAAAATTTAGCAACTTTGTCAAATTTAAACCTACCCTCTATCTTCAATAATAAGCGAAAATGAGGATCGAAAATGAACTGTATATGAAAATAATTTTAAAATGTTAAGTTCAAAACTGCCTGCAATTTTCGTAAATAATTTTTATAGTAACGGATATATCGAGGTTTTTCCGCACTGATGCATAATCCTGTTGATATTTTTTGTTTGTGTATACAGGTGATATACTCATTACTGAAACCAATGAAAAGAATATTTCTTACGGAAACATTTTAAACTGTAGCTTATTCATAGATCACTATATTTCTGATACTTTATTACAGCATAATATGAGCTGTTGAAAAAACCCTTACGCTCCCGGCAATTATGGATTGTAAACGCATGTCTTATCAAATTTAACTTATTAATATCATTTTAATGATTTTTATATTGAAATGAATTCTAAAAATATTTCAACAAAATGGGTTAACTTTGTATTTTTATTTAGAAAACACAGAAGGTTTAAAGATTTAATTTTGCAAAGACAAGTATGAATCCTCAATTTAGTAGAGTACACGCTTTAACGCCATCGCGATTATTCGACACAAACAGCCCCTGAAAATTTAATTGCCACTGACGGCGATAAACTAAGCAAGTTATAGCAATTTCTGGTGAGTGTCTCATGTTACTGCGTTAGGCCTGAGAGCCATAATCTATTAGTTCTCGAGTAATGTCGTTAAAGTTTACGTCATGTATGACACGACAACTACGCCACACGACAACAAAATAGGTACTATTACGGTTATTTCTGCGGTTAAAAAGGGTGTTTTTCCATATTATCCCGAGCGAACTGCGCCTCGTGCCGACAAAGCTTCGGGTTATTTTACTAATATCTAGCAATTCTCTTCAGCGACGCGTTGGCAACCACGTTATCCGCCCTATACGGAAAATTGCTGGTTGTTATGGGTACGGCGTTCCCAATGGCCGAAGTTATATCAACGTATATACCTCCGTCGTTTTACGAAATCTATTACCTCTACCTCTACATCGGAAGCATGTGTTTCCTGTTGTACATGTACGCAGTCCTGCTAAGAGATAAGAGGAAAAGGAAAAAGGACGAAGAGGATAAAAACAGTAAGTATACAAACAATCAATACATTTCATATTTTTACTTCTTTCTTTTAAAATTGTACAAGCAAAATAATAGTTTATATTTTTTTTATGTAATTCCCTTTTTTAACCATATCCTTCTAAATTTTAAATTGTTTGTTTGTTTCTTAGGCAATGATGGTTTGATTTATCTGTCTAGTTAAATTCTTTATTTCGTTCTCATGTTCCGACCAGCTGTCATTTTCAAAACTATATATAAGCTTTGAATTATTTATGTAAATATATGATAATAACTAATACACGTCAGGATAATATATATAATACCCAATATTGCGACATGGTTCTCGACTTGTGTTTTCCCCAAAAAATCACGTCACGTTGCGTCCCTTGGTACTCATCACGACTGTCCTCCTATCGCTTATTCTATTGGCGCGAAAATCTAACTTTTTAAATTCTTATTCGTTGCTAACATTTTCGTCTAAGTACTTGGGCTGAGTTCTCGTTCTGACCTTCCTGTTTTCTTCTTCGTCCGCTACTTGTATCTCTACTTGTCCCTGTTCGTCTCGCACTAGGTCTTCATGGTCATATTTTTCATGGTTTTCTTCTTCTTGGCTATCGTCGTCCAAGTTCCTAGTTTCGAATCACTTCATGGCGTCTATCGCTACTATTCCCTTGTAAAATTTTTGCGTGCGTTGAGTTGCTGGCAGGTCTTCCACTATGTAACGGTCACGAGGAAGCGTTTTTGTAATAATGTATGGTCCCTTGTATCGTGGTAAAAGTTTTCGGGAATCACCTGTAGGCTGAATTTCTCGCTTTATAAGTACTAAATCCCCTTCAGTCAACTTTTCGCCTCGGCTTCTCTTTTGATTATATCTATGCCGTTGTTTGGTTTGATCTTCTTTGATGCGATCATGAGCTAATTCTTTTTCTCTGCTTAAGTCTCTGTCCACTGCAGCATCTCATAGAGTAAAGGGCTACCTTGGAAATCTCTGGGGTTGTAACCAAATAGAAGGAAAAATGTTATTCAACACCCACTGTATCTGTGGGACAACTTCATCCAAGTCTCGACCTTCTGGTTCTTTAGATAATGATTGGTTTGTCTAAAGGACTATATTCTAAACCTAACTCATTCGCACAAGTTTCTTTCATCTGACTGCCAAGGTCAACATAGGCTTTTAGTATCTTATCTACAATAATTGCATCATGAAAATATTTTAAGTTGGTATTTTCTATTGTTTCCATCATTACCTTCCTGTTGTCATCTTCTAATGTCCTTGCTCTCGACTTTGCAATATTTTGATAGATGTCCATACTTTCTACATTTAAAGCCAAAGTGGTCGCTTTTGTGAATCTCTTGGCGATAAATAGTTGGCTGTTTTCCTGTGCAAATTTCCATTAGGTCCTGGCCCTGTTTGATCTATTACTTTCATTGCTTGACTCGAAGCCGGTTTAACTTCCGTTGATTTGTCATATCTGCCAGGAATCTCCTCCAACCTCTTACATTCAATCGTTTGATATTCATATAGATCATGTAACAAATCATCAGTATTAGAGTGTTGAAATTTCAAAAATCGCCTTTGGATGCGATCATGCACTCTATACGACGGATACCAAATAATACATGCGTATTCAAATTTATTAAGGACATATGCGAGGTCATGTCTAGATATGCACATGAGGAATCCCAAGGACTGCTGAATTTGACGTCTAAAGATAAATTTGGAATAAGAAACTACCCCAATCATTAGGAATATTCTTTGTCACTTTTTTTTCCAGTTATCCCTCCAGTCGTTTGCCACCAACACAGTATTTGGTCATTTTGGCGAAAATAAGTAAAAGCCAAGTATTTTCGAGCATTTAATGTCATATGGAAAGTAGAGCACCAATCATTAATTTTACCCCAATCCTCCTGCAAAACAGAAGCATCGCCCACAGTGGATATGTCAGAGTGAATTCATCAGCAAAGACCAATTTATCTTGGTTAAGAGATCGTTAATATAAAGAACAAACAAAACCGGCCCCAGATTTGATCCCTGTGGCACACCACAAGTAGCAATATATTCGTCTGGGTGTAACTTTTGGAATAAAACATAACCAATGCAATTGTTTATGTATGAATTCATGATTGACAACGCAGATGGAGCAAAACCATAAAGGGGTAGTTTGGATAACAGTGTTTCATGACAGATGGTATCAAATGTATGGGAGAGATCAGTATAAATAACATCAACGTATGTAGTTCCATCTATCTAAGGTATCAGGGATATATTGAGATATAGTGCATACGTTTGATAGCGTTTGACGGACACGAATGAAGCCGTACTATTATTATTTTTATGTCATATCTCTAGCATCTCATTTATCTTTTCATAAAATTCGTCCTTTATTTCAGGATCTTTCCCTTCTGTTGGTGTGTGATCATTGTCAAGTTCTTTGATTTTCTCATTATACTATAAATACAATGCCAAGAACATCTATTTTTCCCACCAGTTTTGAAGAAAGCGTATTTACCTATCTCGATTATTTCGCATCCCAATTGTTTAGTCTCTTGCAAAGCTAGTGCCTAATTTGTAATCCTCAATTATGTCCACTAAGATTCTTCCTCAAACGTGCTTCTCACATTCCACGTTCCTATTTTTAGTTGATGGTTTTTGTTTTCATTCTAATCAATTCGAAATAATCTTTCAGTTTCATTTACGAATTTTTCCTTATTACCCTCTAAATTACTCAAATCCTTTGTGTCAGCTTTCATAATTTGGTTTTTCTGTACATCGCTGTACCTGGCACAATTTTGACTTTTCAAAAATTTTATCTTTCTTTTACCAAATGCAATACTGTTACGTATGATTTAGCTATGCAATTATTACCATAAATTTTTAATGGCCAACTTTCAAGATTAACGAAGAATCTAGTTTTAATCACGTATCCAATTAATGCTTTCTGAAACAATTCCATTACAATTTCTAACTGATTTCTTATAACACAATAAGCGAGATTAAATTACAATAAAGACATCATTAGTATCTCATCTTTATTCTGCGTAATTCCCATCCATTTATTTCAACGTCCCAAATACATTATTAAATGCGAGAGCAATTTTGCCTTAAACGAGTCTTCTTTATTATTATTATTCGGATTTTCGCGTAATTAAAACCGTACTGAAATCAGCAGAACGCAGTCAAAAGGAGAGCATCTCGGGTGAAGAAAGCGATCGAGACACCGGAGAAACTAGCGCGGACACAAGCAGTGCCACCTATCGACCACGGAGAGGTTCGCTGCAGACAGCTGTGGCCAAACAGAATTACGGTAGCTTTTATTTGAGGATGGGAGCCGTGGGTATGAAAACAAATGTTTAGTTTAACAGGCGATTTCGCTATATAAGGGTCGTTTTCTCGCACCCCTTCCTCCTTCTGGGTTACAGCCTTCGGAATCGGCAGTATGATTTATTCCGGGTTGGAGTTCGGGCAGTACTTCGAGCTTGAAAGGAACACCAAATGCCACAATATATTCTTAGCGTTGACGCCGGCTACTAGGATGGCCTTTATTTTTATACAGATGTATTTTATATTTCTCAACAACGAGGTAAGGATTTATGTAAGTAAGCATTTCATTTTGCATTAAAAATTTACGATTTCTAGTAAAGAATGTGCTGAAAACAGTATCAATCGATTATGATTTGCTTTGTTAAATTTTTAGATCCACATAAAAGTATTTATAAACTATAAACGCACTGATTAGTAGATTTACAGTAGTCAGAGTGCAATTTAGTTTTTCAAGAGTGGTCAATTGAAATTTCAAACGTCAAAAAATGTTCAACTGTCAAATGCAAACGCACTCGCTTAACCGTCAAATAATCGCATATGATACACTAGTTGTAATTTCTATAATTCCGGGTGCAGTATATAAAAAAAAAATTCCGATTCATTTTGCATTAAATTTAATCAGTATAAAATGTTATTTATTAATAGAAAATTCACTATTTGAAACTTCAAATGTCATATGGTATTGTCAACCACCACGAAAATTCCCAAATTTTGGAATTACTATTTATGTAAAAAAAAGAGGCACACACGACGAGAAAAGCTGTCCATTCATACGAAATTTATGTTGGATAAAATGAAATATCGTTCTACAATTGTGATAATTGTAGCTATTTTTAAAAAGAACTTTTAAAAGGTTATAATAAAACTGACATGTTACTTTCAAATTACCCGCCATTATTTAATTGAGTTAAATTTTGGCAGTGCTATATGGACGCCGATTGCAGCGCTATCTACTATATTCTTAAAGTGAATAGATTTTACGTTTTGCTATTGCAATAGTGATCACTACGTCAACCGCCCGATTTTCAAATAACATTTGTTCTCGTAATATATAATTTATACAACAACTGTTCATAAATAAAACCTAACTTAGTTTTACAACTGTATTTCGACATAAAACCACTACATAATAATCAGACATAATCATGCACACAGATCATGCATAATCATTCCTACATCCTAATAATAAGTGTCACTAACTTCACATAGCGCTCGACACGCCAAATTCAAAAATTTAAATTTGTACTCTAACAATATAAGGAAAACCTTCGAGTAGAAAATGTTGATTCAACATAAATATAAGACCAACATTTCTTGAATTTACTTGTATTACAACCCCTTCTTTCTGTTTTTGGTGCTCTTCACATAATTCCATTGTTCTATAGATAAAGGAATGTAAACAATGTCTTCGTTGCCACTAAAGATAATCAAGGATAAGCAAAATTTGAATTCTATTTTCAGCAAATGAGCGTCTACAAACACAAAATAGCCGCCCGTTTCGGCCTGATGCACATGATCGGCACCAATCTATCCGTCTGGTTGTTGGTACTCGTCCAAGAGACGAAACACGAAATCCTCACGTTCTACAACCCCGAGAACAACTCGCTACGAATCTCTCACCGTATCAACTACAAGGGCAACCTCCTAGGGCTACCGATGGTGACAGCGGAGCACCCGGCTCAGGCTCACGGGCATCATCACATCGTCGCTAGGGGACTGAAGGGTCCTCATCACCTATACGAATGTCGCCGAACAAATATAATAGGCTCATTAGTGCAAGATGCGTCGCCGTTCCTGTTCCCCTGCACTATAGAGTACAGTTTAATATGCGCCGCCATACTCTACGTGATGTGGAGGAATATATCTAAGCTGCCTACGCAGAGTAATCCTTTGAAGACCAAGAACGAATACAGTGCTTATAAAAAGAGCCCACACCATTATTCGGTGGACTGCGCGAGAGCGCAAAAAGGTCTATTCGTAGGCATCCTACTTTTAGTTTTAACAATTATATCTCTAATCCTGTTTTTCGTTTTGATATCACGACCGGAGTTCATAGGCTTGGCAGTATTGGAAGTGAATATATGTGAATTGACTCTGTATGGTTTAACAACTCTGGCGACCATAATAGGGATGTGGCAAGTGAGGCGATTGAAATACAACGGAAGCAGGAATTTGCAATTGGATAGCATTTTACTAATCGGAGCTCAAACAGGGATGTTCATCTACAGCACCTTTACGATCATCGGTGGCCAATTCACTATACAAAGAAACACGGTCTTAGTGCTCGGTACGGCCCTGGCATCCCTCCTCCAAACATCTTGTCAAACGATGTTCGTCTTGGACGCTTCACGTAGAACATGCGCTACTCCAGAACAAATCCGGAAGAAACCCGGACGACAAATCGTCACGTTTTTACTAGTGACCAACCTGGCGATGTGGGCCATCAATACGTTAGAGAAATCCAGAGCAGAATCGCATCCGATACAATTGCACTTTTACGGGCTATGGGCGTGGACTATCATTACGCACGTGTCTATGCCGTTAGCCATCTTTTATAGATTCCACTCGACCGTGTGCTTATGCGAGATTTGGAAGAGGGCCTACAAAATGAAACCGACCTACATGTAGCTCTCGATAAGGGAAAAATTCGGAATAGGTATAGAACATATCTGAGGTAAAAATAAAGTGAAAAGAAAATGCTATGTGTATTCAAATGAGGAAAGGAATAAAATCAACCGAAGCAATAAAGTCAAAAAAATTGAGATGAACAAAAACTATACGTACATCAAAATTTATTTCAACATCATCTATCACAACGAGTCAAGTATGTTACTTTGTTTAAAAATACTTTGCTCAATTACATGTGAACATTACCTTACTAGAGATTCATAAAAAAAATATTTCACGCAAATTTATATTTCATTTTGATTATTAGTTGTTCAGGCGTTCTCAGAAAGGATCTACAAAAAATTGACAGTGTATACTACCAATAAGAAGATAAGTAAACTAAGAATGTAAGTTTTTTGGTGATCTGTCCGAGGACCATTGTATATACAAACATAAATATGGTGTTCAAGAGAAGTGGAATCAATACTAGTTTTGATATCGTGATAAATGAAACAACAAATTTTGTAAAACCACAATTGTAGGTTAATACATCGGAATCCATCCAAAAATCATTTTCTTTAGTTCCTATAAAAGCACCCAAATGTCAAATCTCAAAATCAAACTATTGTGCAGTTCAAGTTTTGAAGGAAGTATTGCTCTGCGAACTTATCGCGGGTAGATTTGTAATTATAGGTTATGTTCAGTTATGTTCTTGTACGAATGTTGATAGAGTATTGTTGATCATTATACCGCAGGCATACCTAACCTTACACTCATAACACAAATAAATTATTTTACTCCCTGGTGGTAACAGTTTTCGAAAATAAATACGTAATAGAAGACAAGAAAAACTGAGAGAATGATAAACCGACATTGACAAATGACAGAAACCAACAGTCACCAAATAATATATGGCAACAATCCCAGTTACAGAAACGGATAGCCTTATACAAATACATATAAAATAAAAAAGGATGGATATAGTCCATAAGAGCAATACTTCGTTTAACACGTGAGCTGTACTATACCAACGACAAAATATAATAATGTAATGAACGCTACACCTTCCAAATGAAATACTGAACGTCGTTTTAGCTAACATTCGATCTAATGATTTAAATTATATATATGTACTACCTAATATTTGAATAGTCACAATTCTTATAGGCAGACGATTTAGCTCCCCTAAAAATGTGATAACGAATCAATCCAAAAGTTGAACCGTTTATACGTATTTTGTAATTGAAGATATAATGTATGTAATAGTGATAAGTCTTCCGATATTCCACGATCTCAGTACAAACAAACAAATATTAGAAAATTATCACACGAAATAAAAATCTTTACAGGTATTTTAACTATATTATAGGCAATTTTTCGAGGTTTTTTCACCCTATCAAGTAAATATATTTTATTATATAACCTATAAATCGACAGTTCGTTTTTAGCATTTCTAGCATTAATCTTTGTTTGGACTTCAAACATTTATTCCATTTATGAAATAGATATAGTCTGTCTAAAAATAAAACCATTTTCCGATATTTGTCTGCTTATATAACCGTTGGTCATCCTTTTCAGTAATAGAACTGAAAATCGTTATATTTATAGACATACTATTTCTCCATTACAAAAATATAATATGAAGGCAAAATTTAGATTTTCATTTAAATTCACTTCAAATTAAGTCTTCAATTTTACAATTTGCAATTGCAAATTATTATTATACAAATCAAAAATGCACTTTTTTATATGCTCACCAAAACTCCTTTTGCTCACAAAAATCCATACCTATACACCGTTTTCTTAATCAGAGGAGTAAATTCACTTGAATCGTGTGACATGGCCCAACTAAATTTGATATTTTTGAGCCCGCATCACAACAAATAATAATACAATGAAAAACAAAACGCAGCCACTATATTTGCCTATCAGCTGTTTCAACTGTCAAAATATCCGAAGAAGAAAAATACGTTCTACGTCACTCACTCCTCCGATTTTTAAAATAATATATAATTATGGGTAACTGTACAAATATTAAGTGGGAACAATATTTCGTAGAAATGATACTATTGTACTAATGTATTTAGCGATTTTTACCATTTTTGTACTGGTGTTTTTATATCTTATAATACGATATTCATTCGATTAATCTTCGATGTGCTATATATGTATGTAATTAATCGTGGGCATAGATTTTCTTTCAGATGCGAATATTTATACATTGATAGCTATTGTATTGCGATGGGGCGAATAGAAAAATAGTGAGACACATTTAGATATTGGTTGATTGGGATTTTAGTTAGAAACGTTGTATGCATATGTTATAGAAATTGTTTCTAATATATTTATGATATATGTGCCATATAAATTGATGTTTACGAATATATTATGAGAATTTGTATATAGAATATAATATGTACCGTTTATGTTTTCCGTAACAGTTATTTGTTACTTCTGCTTAGAATTTTATTGTATATAAATATTATTTTATTTATTTGTTAGAATTCTGTTGCATAATATATTTACAAAAACTGTACCTATTATGTGTATGTTTATTATTACAATAAAATCGAGATTGATAAAACACTATTTTCATTTTTATTAGCAACCCACACAGTAAGATTCAAATTTGCCGCTATTGTTTTTAGTAACTTCAACATTAAAGCAGAAGACTCGACCGGCGTTGTTATAATTAAAATTTCTATCGTTGGCTTGACGGCTTGAATAACCTAAAAGTATTTGGTCCATTCTTATCCAATTTTATAGTTTGTTCAAACAAAACGTACAATGTGTTCTAAAGAAGTTATGGGCGTTGTAGTCCAAATACTTTTCGAGATTGAGTCAGATGAAAGTACTGTGATTTTTTCTCAATGTGTCAATGCAGTAACAACAGAAATTTCACTTTAAACTTTACCCATGAACAGTGAGAAATAATAACTTCAACTGATTCCATGCTTTTTAAACAAAACAGCGTGACAGAGTTTACAGCTACCTTTAAACGAATTTCGTAATATGAAATTAATTTAGGGAGGTTAGAAAAAAGATGTCACTTCAACCGCTTCGATTAAACCTTTCTCTTGGCGGTTTGGCCCACCGTGGGCACGATTTAAAACCTGATCGATTTTAGCGATCAGCTGACTTTATTCGACCATTCGTCAGTCCACTGACTTTCTGACCGTTCTACCCGTTCACTTGACGTGATCTTAATATATTTATGTTGAAGTTACTAAAAATAAAATAGTCGTCCCTTGTTATAGCTTGCTTCAATTTCATGCGCATTTTAAGGTCTAATTTTTTTAAGTCTTACGACAGACGTTTTCGATTGTACCATTGGTTTTAATCGGGTATCATTCCGTTATAACCAACAATTTTCGAATGTGTTTTTTTCTGGCGTCACATTTACAACCTGGTAAAAGAAAGAAAAAAATAGATACTGTAACCTATAACAGCAATTACAACACTACACACTATCTAAACCGCTGTATGGCCGTTTGGTATAACCCTTGTATAACCGTTACGTTCGAACGGTTCCATTTACTACCCGGTTCCCACTTATTAGGTCATGGTTCGAACTTTTGGTTAACCAATCGCCTTGTTTGTTATACACCACAAAACCAATTGTGTGCAATCTTGACTTGCATTTTAGGGACCTGCACAGGCGATTTTATTGCAATAATAAAGCTTTGCAAAACAAGTATTTTTATGTTGATAATTAAATAAAAAAATCTACATATTTTATTTAATAATCGTTGCAAGTTACATTTGTAAATAATCGTCTTCCATGCTGACATACCTTTCTGATCACGAAACAGGCTTATATTGGTGACAGTGAGGTTATGTTTATATGGCTTTGAACAATGACATATTTAAATTTCAATTTTCTACGGAAAAAGATTTTGACGATATCGGCATCTTCCTTAAGCTCTGCACTTTCAAAAAATGATTAACTTGCATTTTACGGAGCTGCACGGCCGATTTTGTTACAACAATAAGGCTTTGCAAAACAAGTATTTTTATGTTGAAAATGAAAAAGAGAACCATACGTATTTTAATAATTCTTGCAAGCTACGTTCCTGGTTGAAATACCCCGGTATATCAATATCAGAACCATCGCTTGTATTTAAGTGTATTTAGTTTTCGATTTGACCCTGTAAAATAGGCCATAGGACGTTTTGTTGCATTATTTTTTATTGTAATGCGGCCCAAAAATATCAAATTTAATTAGGCTAGGTCATAGGATTGAAGTGAATTCACTCCTCCGAATAAAGAAACGCAAGTAATTCATCGCATGCGCGCTATTTAGATGCCTAAAATGCAAGTTAACCTAAACAAAGAAACTACGATATTAAAAACCAAACATCCACTTTATTTACACCAAGTACAAACGAAAAGAAACAACAAATGTCCAGCAATCCAACTTAGAATTTCTCCATAATATAAAAACGGTAACAAAAATAAACATACATATACGTAATAAATATAGCTGAAAAGGTACAAAACACACATATTTACAGCCTTCGATTTGGTTACGGTAGTTTTAATATTAATCATATTTCTTATAACGTGCGTAATGTAGGAGCGAGAGCACCAAAGATCATCTCCCTTGCTGTTTCGCACTAACCGTTAGAGGTTTCTGCGATCCAATTGTCCTGTTCAACATGAAATTCGACACTTTAATGACGGGAGAGAAAAGGTGCATCGGATAGTCGCTGAAATAATTAAATTTTAAGCTGAAAAATTAAAAATTAATTGTGCCCTACCAGATTCCAGTTATTGGACTCGCTTCGTTTGCGCTTATTATAAAGATCGGGAAGGTAATTGAAAAGATGCACCCACTGAAATTACAGAGCAATTATTAAAACTAATTCATGAAATTTCTGTGATGAAGGAAAGTACCGTATTTATTCTAATAAGCGCCGCGGCGTTTAATCATTTAGGACATCTATCTTTATTTATTATTATTTAGAATCAAGCCAAACCCTCATTTTTATTCTTTTGCTATCCATCTCAAAACAATTGTATTGCAACTTAGTTATGATACAAAACAGTATCGTTTTAGTGTCACATACGGAATTCAATCTGAATGTAGTTAACGGGGATTCCCCTACCTACTTGACGTTGATTGTGCACACTTCGCATAAAGGTACGGCATTTATTAGAGTGCAGCGTTTATTTCATTCGGCATTATTTTATTGCGGCGGTTATTGGAATAGCGGCGCCAATTATAATAAATACAGTATTGCAAATAAACGACATTAAGAAATTTAAAGGCTGTAGGAAACAAAATTAGATTTTATTTCCCACAGCCTGAAAAATAAGATTAGAGCTTAGTTGAAGATATTTTTAGCAAACAAAAAAAATGAAGGATATTATAGGGAAATATTGCCCACTTAACCTTCGCCACCTAAAATAAATTTAAATAAACAATGTGTTGTGTTAAATAATCATAATTGAAACACACGTATTAATTGTAGGAGACATTGGTTTACAAATAAACAGTTTAGTAACAACAAAAATAACTGGGCTCAGTTCCAACTCTTTCATATTAAACAATATTACAACGCGAAAATTCGCAATAACTTTTGGCAAATGAAATGTAAAAGATAATTATGTAAAAATAAACATAAAATTAGTATGATGCCAAGCCAACATTATGATAGATTCGTGAATGAGGTTTTTAACTTTACATACATTGTAGCGGCTAAACTAAATAAACTCCAAGAAAAAATATCTCAACATACCTAATTATACATGATTCTGGCAATCTAGTGAATATAGTTAAAGGCAATCCAAAGCCAATGAAATAAGGCCAGTTTGTTTCAATATATGACAGTCTATGATGCAATTCCCAACCCATATTTATCCATTTATATTCAAACGCATATAATGAATATAACAAACACATATGGATATTGGATAGACAATATCCCACCCAAAAGATAGGTATGTACTCGACTACCATAGCTTGCACAAGGAATAAAGCTTGAACAACTATACTGAAAATTAAATCGGCTAATAGCTTGCTTAAACTCAGCATAAATTGGGGTCTGCCACGAGAATATCGATAAGCAGTATCTGCTATATCCTACAATTCAAAAACAAACACAATAAATTGAATTTAAAAACTAAGATATTAACATACCTGGAACCATAAGCAATTAACTATTTTACTTAACACAAATAAGGGCAATACCCATATGGTCTTAAAAATAATGGATAACATTGGTTCTATCCATGACCAAACTATCTTTCCCATAAAGGACTGCTCTCCAAAGATAAATTGTAAAACTATATTTATAAATGGCAGTAAACAATATTCAAATAAAATTATACTAAACAGGAAGGTCCCTCCATTAAAAAAACAACACTGAATTGCCCGATTCAAAACTTTCGATTCTCTGAAATAAAAGATTTCAAATAAAATTTATAAGCATCCAACTAAAATGGGTTTACTCATGTTTTTTCAATGGTCTTATGGGTGTATTATCCTGCACGTCCGAATTTCTCCTACGTATTGGTGTCGTTGTGTGTGAAGGAGATAGTCTAGACAGCATACGGTCGTTCATCTCCTTATCCATGGTAAATAATGTCCGTATTCCTTTAAAGCTATCGAAAAAGCCGCGAAAAACGGCAGTAACTGTGTTCTAAACAGATATTTCTTTTGTGTGCCACTTGTGAATTAATTAGAAACTGTAGTACTTACTTTAATGTCCATTATATAAACAAAAAGTTATCCTTTCTGCATACGTATATTACAAAAATATATTGCTGTATTATTAAGTCGTATATTAAAATCTACATCACAGAGAATTTCCTAATGCGTTTGAATAAAAACAAATGACATTTTTATCATTCTTAACCTTAAATAATTATGACACTGTACGTGCACTATACCAACCACCACCACAGCCAAAGTAAATATAAACAATTCTCTTACATTTCTCCCAGTGAGTATATCATGAACAATGTTTTGTTAATTAATATTTTCCACTTTTTGTATTGTCCTTATTACAACATTTGCACAAAGCAAATTAGCCGCCTTTGTTACTTTATTGCATGATTGCAACCATCTTATTTTTTTTTACTCTTTGGTTCGGTACTACAGATCAAAAATTAGACATTTGATAATTTCTCAAGCTGGCGAATGTATTTTATTACATGGATAGGGTATTCCCATCATTCCCACAGCAACATACTGTGCAGAACATAAAAATTGATTGTTTTGCAAAAAAATTTCAGGAATAGATTTGAAAATTAATAAAAACATAAATATTAGTATTCATACATTTAGGAAAAGTTTATGACTGAAAAAATGGCCCCAATAACCGGTAGATGATGTCGCAAATCTCTATATCGATAAATTAATTTAAAACTACCTAGGCATACCAATAAGTCGGTAGGGTTGGCCACCCTGCATTCAGGATGAATCAGAACTAAATATTCAAATAACCAATTTCTAAATTTTACCCATAATTACTGTACTACTTTTCCTAACTAGCAATGAAAATATCATAAATATATACTATAACAAATTTACAAGATAACGTCGAAGTAATTTAATAATTTTAGATATGTTATTTTTAGATATTATAATTTGTAGATTAATGCTACTCTATCTTTTTAGGAGATTTGATTCCTTCAATATTTGTAAATAAGTCATAAAGGTTATGTTATAGTATTTAGTAAAAAAATTAAAGGCAAATTAAAATTAGTAAAATGGTAATTTACGGGGTATACATTGTCTCAAAGTCTGGAGGATTAATATTTAATCACGACCACACAGTTCCCAAAATTGAAACAGAGAAAACATTTTCATATCCCTTAGATATTAAGCTTCAGTATGAAAATAAAAAGATTGCAGTTGAATTTGGACAAAGAGATGGAATAAATGGTTAGATTTTGTTGTTTGTGATTTCCTGAGATCTCATTAATTACTGCTATTTTAGTGGGGCACGTATTATCTGCCGTTAACGGAGTACCAGTGTCAGGACGTCAGTTAGACGATGGTCGTGATGCCTTAGAAATAATTGGAAATATAGAAAATTATCCCTTAAATTTAAAATTTGGCAGGCCGAGAATGACCACCAATGAAAAGATATTTTTAGCGAGTATGTTTTATCCCTTATTTGCTTTGGCTAGTCAATTAAGTCCAGAACCAAAGTCGTCAGGTATTGAAGTATTAGAAGCTGATACGTTCAAATTACATTGTTTTCAAACATTAACTGGTGTAAAAATGATAATTATTGCTGACCCCACACAGACAGGAATGGATATCCTTTTGAGAAAAATCTATGAGCTGTATTCCGATTATGCTTTGAAGAACCCTTTTTATTCATTAGAAATGCCCATTAGGTGTGAATTATTTGATATAAATTTAAAAGTTGCATTGGAACAAGTGGAAAAATCTGGTGTATCGAATGTATAATGTACATAAAAAAGTATATAATGTACTTTAATTTTTATATGTGTATTATTATTGTAGCTTTATATTAATTTATTTTGTAACAGAATAAGTTAAATTGTTCTTGGCATTAAATATTCTAGAATAAAAACGATTTTTCAAGTTATAAAATTGGAATTTTATTTTGTAATAAGAAAGAATATCATTTTATTAGGGTACAGTTCTTTTATAAATACATTTGACAAATAATTAAATTACATATATCATTATTATAGAACATTTACACATAAATATATAAAATATAGAATCATAATAATAAAATCAAGCCACAAAACTTATTTGTTGTTTGGCGTCTTAATGGTACCTGTGAATGAGGCAATTTTTGACGGCACACGTAATCTACTGGTAGGGGTATTATTCTTTGCTGCTATCTTCGATTTCACTCCAGATAAATTCAATTTCATTGGTTTATTCTTAGGATATGGAGATTCTCTCTTGGAAAGAGACAAATTATTTGTCAGCACTGCCGAATCTGATTTTGTGGGTTTAAGTAGACCTAACCTTGAGGGAGGCATCAACAATTTCTTTTTATCTAGAATGCCACCCTTTCCTTTAGGGGTTTTCGATTTTTTGGGAGTTTTCGGTTTTTTAGGAGTTTTACAGCAACTAGTATCCGGTTTGGTTGCATTTAAACTATTACAACTTTCCGATTTTTGATCATCAGTGGATAAAGGACTTATTTTTAAATCCGATATTCTCCTAGGGCGCTTGGTGAACGTAGTATTTTGGTTGGCAGCTGAATCAAGTGCTTCAGATAATAGTTTGTGGGCCGTTTTTACAGCTTCTATTAATTTACAAGCTTGTTCCGAGTCTTGTTTCAAACCACTTGATGATGGTGGAATAGGACTGGACGTACCCTTAGGTAAGGAAGAATGCCGTTTGAAATTTTCATTTTTAGATGCGTTTTTTGAAATATCGTCAACAGACGTTTCCCCTCCAAGATTATCTAAGGATCTATGTCTAGCTATAGCAGCTGAACTTTTAAACAAATCCCCGAAATTTTCGGATTTTTTACCGGTAGAATTTACAACTTCTAGTGCTTTTGCCAATAAAGCGTGAATGACTTTGGATTTTTCAGCTGATATAATGGGGATGAGAGAACTTTTGGAAATGGTTACATTGCCCTGAAATATAAAACAAAATATGTGGTTATGGGCATCCACATTTTTTGCAGACTAAATTGAGAAGTTTCGAAAAGTACTTGATGTTAATAAATTGAATTTGGAGCATTTCAAAATCCTGTTAACAACAAAAGCACGCTTTAGCACAAAGAGCCCAATATGTTGGCGCAAGTCAGTATAACAGAATGGACAAAATTGAAAAATAAGAGATCTTGGAATTTTTGCGCAGGCTCCAATCGACCATTTTTTCTTGAGTGGGCCAAAAATCGTAGTTGATTACGTATTATTGTTAATTTGGATTATTTTGAGGACATTTTAATGATTTTTAGTGTTATTTAATGAATTACATTTAGTTTATTTTATATTGAGGTTATTTTTAAAATAATTTCAGTGTTATACTTATTTTTTAGTGTTTTAGTTTAGAGACAAATTTTCGAGTAATTGAAAACGTTACAACTATAGGAAAAAATGTAAAATTTATGATTACTAAACATATTTAAATAAGTTACTAGTATGTCTGTTTACATTAATTCACTGTGACTTACCATTACTATACTAATATAAGACAACATTAAAACACACTGTCGTTTATCATAGATACAATTTTTTGGAAAATTTTACTATTCCCTCAAATACATTACCGTTAGAACATGTCGGCCGCGTTCAAGGTCAATGAAATGATACCCTTTGAAAAAATAGATATGTCAATTGTGTCCATTCTGTTATTCTGTACCCAAGTGCATGTGGCTTTTTGCCACCCTCCCCTACCATCGAATCCAGAAAGCACGCTTATGCTGCGTGGACAATTGGTTGTACTAGAAAAAAATATGAACAAAATAATTACCGGCAATGAAGGTGAACATGCACTTATATTCCAAAATTGCGCATTTGTGGCATCTTCTTTGGATGGGCATTTACAACCGCCTTTTTCTTTTATTAACGTCGCTTTCATATGGGATTTTGAACATGTTATGTCAATTTGCAAGTAGCCATCGCTAAGAGAAGGTTGGTGTTCCCCATCAATGGTCTTTTCAAAACTTTGGAGCGAAAATCCCATGCATTGTAATAACGAAGCAAGTTCGGGAGCGTCCACATTCTACATTCATTTTTTTTTGTTATATTACAACTAATATTAATTATAATTAATCGCACAGTGTACTTACATTTTCTAAGTTATTTGTTATTGTTTGTGCCGCACATTTATCAGGCATTTGGATGTTATTCGTCGTTTCTTTTAGAGAATTCATATCGGGTAGTACGGCACTCATATTCCACACTAATATGGTCTTATATTTAGCAAAGAAGCGAAGATATGTGAGGAATAAGAACTTGAGAAAAAAACTCTTGTACTATGTTTTTGCACAGTACCTACATGATTTTAGGAATACATTTATTTGGCGATATTAATAAAATCGGTTATGGAAAAATTGGAAGTCTAATCAATTATTAATTGCTAAATTCAAATTGAAAATTGACCTCGGCACAAAATAATACATATTGATATTGGCCATTGACAAATAAATAAAATATTTGACTAGCATCCACTACGTCTCTTTCTTATGCAACCAGCCATACCCATCTGCTTAGACTAACGTATACACGAAATCCAATGGCATTTTTCAAATTCATTTATTCCGCGACTTCCCGGAATATTACTCATTGGAATTGTTCAAGATCGTTTGTATGTAGGAATGTTACAAGCGTTAAGTGTATACATACGTAAATGCAACACATTTTCGCGAAACTCTTTCAAAAAAAACAAACAGAAATGTGAGTCAAATATAGTGGATGAATAAGGGGTCTAAACATTCTGCCAGTTTTTTTTTGTGCGTAACTCAATAGTAAATTAAGTCGGAAATGGAAAAAAAATCCTCTACGAACGTGTATTAACGATATTGTTACACATGTGCACAGATCCGAGAATTGAGGATTATTCACCAGAAATGATTTCACATTATTAATAATAAGGTAGATACCAAAAGTAATACAAGTGATTTATAAGAATAATTATATGCTTAAATGGAAAGATCTGGATAGATTGCCTTGATGAATGAGTACAATTATTAGAAGATGAGTTGTAGGGATTCCAGGAAAAATGATGATTAAAATGTCATTTTCTAATAGTAACTTATACATGTTTTGCTTTAGCTTTAGTTAATTCTTAGTTTTGTAATATGTATAGTAGCGATTATAACGAACTTTACCGCTGTACTATTCAAGGATCATTTTAAAATAAATGACATTTATTTAAACACTGACTACTATTTTATAATTAATGTATAAGTATAAGGTGCATCTTTCATAAAACATATGTAATATCCAGTAAATCACAATCTCCGCTGCTAGGGTTATCAATTAAAATACCTGGCGATCTTTTATTTTATTTTACCAGTGGTTATACGAGTACTGATCGGCGTATCGCCGCGGGCTACAGAGATGTAAGAAGAGCACCGGTGAAAGAAGAAGAACACCCTGGGAACGTACGGCATTCCTTCTGTATTAGTAAGGAGTGATTAGCATAGACGAAACTACATTCTTCGTGTCACGGAACAGGATTATTTCCTTCAAAATAGTATAGTATCGACAGAAAGTTTTAAAGCTGTGTATATAAATTGGTATTTTGATTACGTAGTATTTTAGTTAAAAATCTCAAATTGATTATTTCGAATTTACAGCGTATCTTAGCCGGCAATGTAGTATATTTACGATGACAGGCGAGTTACGTAATAGCTTACGATTACCAAGATATAGCGCTAAACATCCAAATATGTTTTTTCGCTCTAGAATTGCGCAATTTTATTCTATACGAGTTGCCTATCCTGTGCGGTATTACCACTGATTAATTTCTAACCTATAATGTGACAGGTAACAATGTTATGAGTATTAGATGCAAGCAAAGGTTAGGCAACGTGGATATAACGTTTGTTATTGATTTATCTGACATTTGTTGCCGTAAATAGACTCAATTTCTTTCTATCAAATAGAAGGAAAAGACAATTTCTACCTATAAGAATACTCAAAACTATATCTTGATTTGTACCCTCCTTTCCGAAGGTACCAACGTGATACCAACCATCATTGGTATATATAAAAACTGACATATTTGTGGTAATAATTTTTCCTTTTTGAATGTTTGCCGTTTAGTTTTCCTAAAAATTCTTTTTAGCTTAGTTTAATCAACGTTAACTTTGTACACATACACCAACGTGCTGCAACTTTCCGCTAAAAATGTATCTACGCGGCACGACTTAATGGAGTTAATTTCGGCCAACGACTTTTTACGTTCATGAAAGAACGGCTACGTCACAGCTCATTTAACCTACATTCATGAATGCGCGCCAAATGTGCGCGGCCTCTACACAGAATTTCGTAACGAAAAAAGTTTTCCGAAAAATCACTTCGTGAATAACGTATTATGTATCTGTTAGTTGGAATAGATGGATGCAAAATCTTAATAAGCTTAATATACACAAGAGTTCGCATATTTTTTCGATGACTCTCGCGCAAGTATCCGACATGATTAATGGCGAGGGAATATTTTTGTTATTGTACGAGGTAATTTTGTCATTGATCCAGATTGTAGGTTTCCGGGAAACGCAAAATATGCCGAATCTATTCGACGTTGTGG
Source organism: Osmoderma eremita (assembly GCA_031763485.1). Classification (NCBI taxonomy): domain Eukaryota; kingdom Metazoa; phylum Arthropoda; class Insecta; order Coleoptera; family Scarabaeidae; genus Osmoderma; species Osmoderma eremita. The sequence continues at coordinate 20,852 of JARFOC010000581.1, forward strand.
ACGTAGGTTGCGAGGTGGTGGCCTTCTTCCAAACAAGCTTTTCGCATTTGAGATATTTACTTGAACAGCTGAAATATCTAGAAATAACGTCGTAAAATATAAAAACCTTTCTAATTTAAATTGGAATAACTTTAATAGAGACAACGTCAAATGTTTTGTTTTAAATTAATATCTTAGATATTTCATAACGAAATTACGAAAATCATGTTCAGAATTTCCAATTTATTTGTGATGTTTAAGTGCGTAAACCTAAAAGTTATCTAAGAAATGGCAAATTTGAGGGATGAACAAGGTTTTTACGATTTTAAACGCGGTTAATGCTGTGACGTTATTGAAATAGAGCTTCGCAAAAACAGAGTTAGCCTATATCCCAGCTAATAGTTGTGAGGTTATGTTTATGTCAGCAGAAACAACCGACTTCCAGGAGCTTTTAATATTATCAGCAAACGAGTTTTTCAATAATGATAACGATCGTCCAACATTATTTGCGTAGCCGTTATTGTCATTTACTACATGTTTTCTTTGTATATTCTTTGTTAAATAAAATACCAAGGTTTATGGCTGTTCTTTATTTATGTACTTGTTACTTGTGCTCCTCATACAATACAATGTTCGTCATGTAGTGTGCTTTATGCAAACTATATATGGAGCTGTGGAGCTCTTATATTATAACACTACACAAATGACAAATAATTAATTCCTGATCGCCATAAAATAACCATAACCTAAACCAAACGTAATGTTGGAGTGAATAAAATAAAATAGATACAAACCACGAGAATTCTCCTCTCAATAATGGTTGAGAGGAGAATTCTCGTGGCAATAGTGTCTCCAGCTGTGTTCTTAAATTGTTACAATGACGTAATAAGTTCCACAACCATAAGCACCGCGATCGTGGTTAAAATTTGCTTCTCTATATTATGGTATATCTAAAAACAAATCAAACCTTTGTTTACCAAGATCTGATCCAGCTTTATTACTAATTGGCAAACTTAGGACAGTAAATGCTTTGGAGAGAATAAGAATTCTATAGACATCACGTTATTCTAAGTGACTTATTTCTAGTAAAGTGTTGTGGTAATTCTCTAGTTCAGAACATTTTTATGTTGAACGGGTAACAACAGGAAGTAATAGTTGCTGTCACTTGATTGGTTTGCTTTGATTATCGATGGTCACGTAGTCTTCAGGTGAGAATAATCACTTCGTAAGTATTAACGCATTTTTATCAGGTGGTTAGTGCATCAATTGTAGTTGATTAATTGAATTAACATAACACAAATTGGTGTCTAAAGTGTTAAGTATGACAGTCAGTGTCATACGCCACACCGACGGAAAAGTTAAATGTCACACATCTACTAAACTTCGGTTAAAAACATTGCACAGTGTGTAAGTAATAGCTGTTGTACGATACAGCTTCTATTGTGATTATGCAATGCAGAATTTACATTTAACCTTTGCGTAATTGTGAAAGAAATGGTTTAACTTTTCCAACTTGCCCTTGCAGACATCTCATCGATTCCGAGAGCTTCGCGGAGTATATTTTCAGAAGCACTGTCTGAGACGACCTGTATGTTCGTGTATTTTGGGTTTCGTTAAGCATAGGACTCTAGTTATCTAATCCCCATAAAGCAAATCGTGGTACCTACATATGTAAAGATTGTGCAATTTTTATGGGAATACCTAATACACTGAAAAATATATAACAACGAATTTGGGCATGAAATTTTAACAGTTTTATTGTTCGTGTCATACAACCATTAACACAAAAAAAACTACATAAACATGCTCAAATAAATAAATAACTGTCTAAAACCTTCTTCCAAGTGACCTCTCGTTATACATGTAGGTACATATCTGTGTGCTAGTGAAGAATACCTGTGGTCGAGTAATTTACATAGCATTCCTGTCGATTTATCATCTTTTAAAACAACACATACACAGGATAACGATGAACGTAAACCTCTGACGAATAGTTGAAAAGTGTCGGCATTGAATAACAAAGGTTTGACATTACGCGGGTGGTCCAAATACGAATTGAGTTACCTTTTGCATTGTCAATAAGATTAGAAGCTGTGAAATAGTAAAATATGGCTTGCCAACAAATAATGTTTAGTTCTGATTATATTAATTTTTCGAAAAACTTTTTGAGATGTGCCGCGATAAGTTTATCAATGCCAAAAGACACTATAGGTATATACAGAAAGGAATAATGCCTTTACTCGACGGTCAGGTATATAAATTACCCGACCAATTTGAAAGCTTCCCTTAAAAGCTAAAGTCCACATCCGACGATCTGTGTTATTATAAGTGCCGCCGACGTATATTTCAGTGCGTTGTCTCGGTTCTTCCGAGAATCTCCCATTTAACTATTAATAAATTCGCCGTCGATGCCGCGCAACTGACCACATACTAACTAACACACGCCGCGCGTCGCCCATATGTATGTATGTGTGCGCGGACCAGCCAACGCAATAAAAAAGAAGAAATCCGATTCCGCTCCGTGGTCGTCCGTACGACCGTTCGGAAACGGTTTTTCGGAAGACGTGAGCGTTTCCGTGAATTTTGAGCGCGTAGGACGAGGGGTTTTTGGCGCGCATACTTACAACAGGGCCGTATTAATAACAAAGTATAAGAGAAATCTAAGCACTAAACATATTGTGACACGGCATTTACTACGTACAGGTTAAGTTACTGCCATAACATGATAAAGGGAAATAAATAGCATTACCATCCTTGTTTATACAAGTGTTCATTAGCTATTTGCAGCCTCTATGTAGTAGCTGTTTGTTATTTGAATTCTTGGCCACCAAATAGTAGGTTTGATAGTAACAATTCAGAAAAATGCATATTTTAACTTAATGTGTCAACATGTCCACAAATATATTTCTGTTTCTGTCATAGTAGCGACATCTATCGTATATATAGTAAGCTAGATAAGCTGAGTTCGTTTATTCAAATACTTTTACTCCATATACTCTTCGAGTGTTTATTGCGTTCGTTTATTGAATTTGGAGTGAATAGAGTTAATTTTTGAGAGTTCGTTTATAATGGAGTAGCGTAAGCAGAGCAAGCTCCACGCACTCCGCGACTGGAGATAGTGCACGTCTGGTGCATGTAGAGTGATGTAGAGCATGTAGGCATAAATGTCAAACCTTTGTTGAAAAGATGCCACCAGGGGGCGTTTATGGGATAATTTTTGAAATAAAACATAACTGTCAATTAGTTCACTTGAGTTGTTGTCAGTTGTTATTCTTGAGTTGTTATCAAAACTCATAGACACCGGTATTACGATATTACCCAGTCCTGTATCACTAAATATTTTTGAGGTTAGATAGATGGTTGAAAGAAAACACTCTATACCGTTAGTTTATATTAAAAACTCTATCTACTCCTTATCTCACTCCACTCCCACTCCAAGAAAATCCACTCTCACTCTGTCACAAATACTCGAACTCACCTATAGTAGTAATAAGAGTGTAAATGTAATGTACACGTGTCAGTGTTATTAAAAATATACTTCTTTAGGAACCTCTTGTGTATTAATGAATGTCTGATACCTATATGATCATATTACAGTTTCTATCCAATTCGAATCGCGTTTTTGTCAATTACTATCATTTAGTACAAATATACATGTCAGAAAATAATAGCTATTTGTTTAGTAAGTCAACAAAGTAGCTGATTTAATGCTGAGGCTGGGAGTTTCAAAGCTGAGACGCAGTTGAGATTTTGAACCCAGCTAAGGGCTTAAATTCCCTTTGTTGCCGAATTGAACATATGCTTTTCTTTGCCGGTTTTTAAAGAGAAAATATGCAAAATAATCTGGAAATACGATTGCATTAAGGTGGCTTGTACAGAGTCGTTGCTATATTCTTTTTTGTTAATTTTTAGTGAAGCTCGTGTCTCTGGTGTTTGACGGATAAAAAGTGATAAGTAACAAATACAAAGGTAAAGCATGGGTGATAGTAATGCTGAGGATATGCCGGATGAAATTAGAGAAGCTGCAAAAATTGTGGAATTGAATTTACTGCCTGAGAAGTCTCGCAAAGTTTATCAACAAGCATACAGAAATTTCCTTGATTTTTGGGATAAAAGTCAAGCTATATTCAGAAGAAGTTTTGCTGGTGTATTTTGCAGAATTATCAAATTTATGGAGCATTTAATCAATGTTAAAGACTACTTTGAACATCAATAACAACATCGATGTGTCTAAATATCAAAATCTTGTTGTTTTTTTAAAGCGCCAATCAAGCGGATATAAACCAAGAAAATCTAGGGTGTTAAAACAAAATAACATTGAACATTTTTTCCAAGATGCCCCTAACAACGAATACTTGTGTACAAAAGTAAGATTTATAGTAAATGCTTGATTTATAAAAAAAATCACGTTCGTAATATTGTTTTAGATGGCATTGACATTTGCAGCAGCATGCAGATGCAACTAACTGTTGAAGTTAAAACTAGAAGATATTCAGGATTTGGGAGACAAATTGTGGATTACAATGCCAGATACAAAAACGAAAAAGCATAGATCGTTTGGGGTTAAAGATTATTTGCAAATTTATCGGAAATGCACTTGGTGCCGCCCAAATTATCAAGATTCTTTTTCAAGTACTCACTGGAAGTAGCTTTAAAAAGTACTAATACGCAGTATCGGGAAATCCACACCGCACAAATTAATTTAATAAAATTCGGAACATATGTTTCAAAAGCTCCCATTATCAATCAATTCCCGAAAAGATTTTTACAATCAGCAGTAGTAATTCAAGTATTGCAGTTTTAAGATCTTCTACCAGCTAAAGCACAATTATTAACAGTAAACTGAAGGTATTAAAACGAATGTCGACGAACAAAAGCCATTGCTTCTTAACAAGTGTACTGATGTAAATATTAGCATTTATAATAGATAATAATTTTGTTGTGTTTTACATTTGGTATTAGTTTCAAGTCACTAACTTTGTTTATGAAGTATTAAAGTTTTTCACTGCCTATGCATTTTCTTTTTTACATTTTTAATGCCTAGACAGTAAGTCAGACACTTTAGCCCATGTCAATCGTCACTAAAATTTGGCGTTAAGGTCGATCGCCGAAAAAATATTTTTTTCCCCCAGCAGAGAGGAAACTTGTACTTTTGCTCCCTGTGGCGGAAAGTAAATGACATTGACATGATGAAACTGTACATCTTATATTATTGATAGATGATATTAGTACATTGGACCCAGTCTGAGTCAATTTATGAGATAATTGCTAAATTATAAGGTACCTGTCGTTGTGAGTATATTTAAATAAGAAATCCATAAATAATAATTATTTTATAATACAGGTTTACAGGTATTGAACTTAAGCTACAAAAGTCATAAACACAGAAATAAACAAAATGGATACACAATCTTTTAATTGCAACAAAGTTAAATACAAGAGATTAGATTACTGATTTATGTTAAAACTGAAAGAGCAGTTTGTTGCATTTTGTACAGTGAACCCTTCTTTTAAATTGTGAATAAATATTTGACAGATTAAGCCTACGATCTATCATGTCACTCACAGGTATGCCTTTATTATTTTTAGACATGGACTGGCTGGAAAAAAAATCGCATTCAAACCACGTGAAGAAAGTGCTAATGCAGGCCTTGGGCAAAGCAATCACTTCCTTTCGTGCCACAACTGATACAGTTCAAAACACCATCTGAAACAAACGGCACGTGCTATATTATAGGGTATGCAGGGGTATCGACAATCTTTCGTGTAACACAATCGTTTGTGTAACGACAATCTTTCGTTGGCATTTCAAACCTGCAAAGTATCGCTTGCGAAAAGATATCTTGTAAGAAATTTATTAAATGAGCAAACAATTTTAGGACGATGTCCATTATTGAAATATTTTCCAATCCGGTCCTGTACGGTACGCTGGTATTATTTATCAAACTGCCTGATATTTACCGAAACTGGTAATTTGATTTTCTATCGCACATAAAGTCGACCAAATCTCGAGTATAATATACTCTTGGGATCTACGGCCCCGTTACAATATCTTCCATTTTTTTGTTCGCCCTGATGGTCGCGATCGCTTCAGATTCCGAGAACGGACGATGCGGGAGCCGCCGCGACGGGACCTGAAAAATTAACACGTGCGAAAAAAGTAGGCAGAGGAAGTTTGCGGTCGCGCCTCGTCACGATCTTATTTTCGTTAAGTTCGGCGCCTGCCATCTGAATATGTGACGCGGCTGCCGATGCGTGGTCCCATCGGGCGCCCGATCAAAACATTTGCGGCGGCGAGGTGTTTTCGCCAAATGCAGTAATTAATACGATCGTATTTGTACCATTAGGTTGTTTTGCTCTGTGGGAGGTTGCGCAATTTTAACGAGTTATTGTCTGTATCTTTGATATTTCACGAATGAAATGGATATCAAAAGAACAAAGCGTTGATCTTTGAAGAAATAGTGTTTTTTTGATATACGAGGGTTGCACTAAAAGTTAACTACTGTAATAATAATAATAATATTTATTTAGGCTGATACACAAGAAAGTGTTTACACACGTCAAGAAGAACACAAGGAAGAAATAAACTAATGTTAGGTAATCAATTAAACCACTCTATTTATAAATAAACTTAACATTCAGTAATTACATCATCGATTACTAAGAATTACTAAGAAATTCTGAGACAGAGTAGAAGCATTTTTAAATAAGTAAATTTTCATTATCATTATTTTTTAAATAAGTTGAGGCAGACTTTGCCCCATAAAAATGTATACTATTTCTGCTTCTGGTTATAGTTCTAAATAATCTAATCTTATGTTATCGTTGAGTCTCGTCGGATAGCTGTGAAAATTACTATTAGTGTTGTAGTTACTAATATTTTCTTTAATAAAGAGGATACATTCCAAAATATATGCGCAAGGTGTTGTTAGTACTTGCAAGGATTTAAAGACTCAGGCCAGTAATTAACCTAATACACCTACGCTGGATCGCAAAGACATCCGAAGTGAATCGAATGGCGCCAAACCAATATTGCGTAAGTCATACTAGAATGGAACTGCGCAAGGTAGATCATCCTTAAATATCTTAGAGATAGCTTGAAACACAATGATCTTATCAGAAAAAGCTTTTTCATTAGTTTCGTACATAGGTCATCAACATGAGAACGCCAGGTCAGTCCGTGGTTCAGCAGAACACTCAGCAACCCCGCCGATGCGGCAACATCACAGCCGACCGGTCGCAAAGCATTTTGGATGTATTAATATATAATTTATTTGCTAAAAACCAACTAGTGATAGCACGATTCGTGTTGCTGGTGCTAGCACCGAGACCCGGCAACGAAGTGTCGGAATTAATGGGCGTAGTAACGTCAACAAACACCATATGGCTCGAGTTGGGATCTCAATGCTCAATATTATTTAATATAAATAAAAAATAAGCACGGATCAAAAACAGACCCTTGTGGCACCCCATGCTTCATGTTCTTAGTCTAAGAAATTCTATCATTGTATGTTACAACCAGAACTCTATCAGTAAGAAAAGATTCAAGTAATAACATTTGAGAACTTGTACTACTTTAATTAACAATCAAAATTTGGTAGTTCACCCAATCGAAAGCCTTAGTAAGGTTATACAATGTGATACCAGTATATGTCTTATGTTCAAAATTTTATAAGACATTGTTGCTCACATTTTGTAAAGCAAGTGTAGTAGACATCTTATTTCGAAAACTAATTGACTATATAATGAATTTTGTTCAAAATAACTAGTGATGTGGCTTTTTAAGATCTTCTCAAATATTTTAGAAAATATAGAGGTAATGGAGATTGGTCGATAGTTATTAACATCATCAATTGAACCTTTTTTGAATATTGGAGTTACACATGATACCATCGGATAAACACTCTTACATGCATTCATTAATCAAGTTGGTAAACGGATACATTATGATCTTAGTTAAAGTTTCAGTTATCTTTGAATTGTGACGCCTTCAAATTTCTTGTTTGCTGGTGGAAGATCGTTTAAGATATTGTCTGCAATATTTACAAAAAAAAAATTGTTAATGCAGTCTGCATTTAAAATATTCGATATTTTGATGTTGGTTTTGGAACGATTTATTATTTTGCATATGGCTCGTGGGTCATTTCGGTGTTTGAATATATACTTAACATAAGCATTGTCGTCTAGTTAACTAATCTAGATGGTTTTGCTTCACACTCCAATACTATAGACCATTCATTTTAAGAATGCAGCGTTGGAAAAGATAGGAGAAAATATTACAGGATGTTAATAGTTGCATAATATAATAGCTATTTATAAATAGAAAAGGCATTCGATAAGGTACCGAGAAGAAAAATCTGAGAATCGCTAGAGCAAAGAAGAGTAAGTAGAAAACT
>JARFOC010000582.1:18617-35067 GCA_031763485.1 Osmoderma eremita
TTAAAAATTAAATACAAAATAAATTAAATAAGATGGAGTACAATTGTAATCCACGCGACTAACCACGTTAGTGAAGTCTACGCGCCTAGTGGAGGGTTAAGTACATATAAAACAGCGCCACCACGCTATCTATCCAAACGGGTTAAACTTTCTATGCACACCAATGACAGTAGAGTTCATTAAAATAGACATTATCGTTTGGCCAAGAGGTCACTGAAAGATTACGTTCTGATAAATTTCACTATTTTCTTTGTTTACAATGAATCTTCATCAAATAAACCCTATATCAATTCAATAAATTGTAAAGAGTCAGAAAGTAGAGTTTGTCAGCCGTATAAAAAAAAATGATATAGCAAGTGCAAAGGGAAGGGTAATTGGAAAAGTGTAGTGAGAAAGAATTGAAGTCGTTCGAACGAATGGCGGTGGTATAAGAAGAAACAACAAGGGTAGTCAAGGTATTTGACAATCTAGTTTATTCATTAAAATTATCTGTGCGTACTCTTTGTGATAGTAACATTTTCAATATATCTTTAGGTTTTTGGTATTCTAAAAGTTTAAAATTTCAAACAACAAAGGGTTATTATTATTGAAATATTTTCATTAGCAGTAACTCATATACATATATATGATGGCGGACATGTGTTATACAATTTTATAGAACCTTTTGTACTGTAATTATTATAAGCTACTGTATATTATCATAAAGTCACAAATAAACTCCAGCTAAACATAACTGTAGAATATTGTATTTGGTAAATAATTCCCAGAGATTTCTACGCATAGACGGATTAATACTCTGTCCGTATGTCAGTTGAATTAGCAAATATAGTGCTAATTTCCGAAACGAAGAGACGACAAACATTTACACATGGAATAACATGAGCAAACGTAAACATGCACATACAGCCGGCATGCAGAGAGATACAAAACTGGACAGGTTGTAGTCGCTATAGTGGCAATTATTCAAACTGTGTGTTACCTGTGCTCATATTTACGTTTGTTTAGACATCTATTTCTATTTGTTGTATTATTTAATAAATAAAGGTAAATAAGAGAGAAAAGTCCATTTATTTAGAGAGAAAAATAGACAGAAGGTGCTACTTTGGTATCATATAATCGAAGTGGAATTCTTATTTAATCATTGTATTTATTTATTGACTCAAATATATAGAAACATACTTTCACATAGACTAAATCACCTTAAGGCGCTGTTTCTTTAGTCTCTAATCACTTTCAAAATTTTCTAACTATTTCAAAAAGGTTATTTTCTTCACTTGACAAATATGTTCATTAATTTTTCTTGCCTTCTATAGGATTTTGCCTTTTCTTATAGATGTCTTCGTTGGATTTTCTATCTTCGGCTAAATTTTGGATTGAAGTCGACTACGGAAGAGTCTTTACTTCAGAATACATTTTTCTTTCAAAGTTTCATAATTTTCTATATTCAAACTATCGTCATATGTATTTATATCCTCTTAAAAACCCATTCTGGCATCAACTTAAGTTTAAGTTAATTCCAAGGAAATTTATCGAACCGAGGATTCTATAGACCACATTCCGTTGGCATACTACATGTCATTCAATCTATGGCCCCATATGACAAACATAATGTTTGAAGGAGCTGTGTTTCCAAATCGGCCGAAATTAGCAAGCGTTCAAAAGAGGCGATAATATAAACACCATAAAGTAGAGTATCTTCTCTAAGATGCTTGACAAGTACATAGCGTAAAAAGTTAAATAATTTTCAGACAGTTTTAAGCCAAATTACTAATGTTAAACTGTGACTACTAGCTTTGCGTAGGAATTTCATCTTATGCTTGCTGATGGCGAAATAGTTGGGTTTTCACTAACAATTGATATCATTGGCAGAGATTTTCGCCAAGGAAAAACTTATTGCCCTGGGTGTTCGAGAGCGTATATGCGACCTGGTGGACTCGTCTTATCAAACAGAAAGCTCTATGTCTTTAGAACTGAGATAAACTTCTAGCAACAGCCGATCAATATGGGAGTTCTCCAAGGATCTACTCTCGACCCACTACTGTTTCTTATATTCGTATGATCTCAAAAATCACATAACTCACGGGCACCGAGTTAACTACGCTGCTGAAAGCACTATAATTATTGCTTAATAAGGCGGAAGAGCATAAATCAGAACAGGTACATTACAGATGGAGTAATGGTATGGAAGAAGTAATCTTATATTGATAGGAACAGAAAACTAACGCATTGAATTTTACCTTAGTTAGGACTAACGTGCATTATATCACCTCCACGAGCTTCCTTGGAGTATATATGGATAAGAAATTTACTTGGCAGCCCCAGATCGACGATATTATTAACCAAACAAACAGTTTCTTTAACGATATTATGAAGTTTAGACATAGTTTGTGTACAGCTCAATTGTTCTACACCTACTATGGATTTGCTCATGCATATCTATCGAATTATATCAATCTGTGGGGTTCTACGATCAGTGTGTGTATGTGTGTTAGCCACGTCGTCATAGCACAAAAAAGGGCTTTGGTTAGTGACTTACCTAATCTGGACGCCTTTCTATCCTTTCAAATGTAAGGCTTTAGGAAGTTGAGTTATTTACTGGATTCTCTCCCATATATGCACCTCTGCGCTACTTTCTGTCCCGGGTCTTCTCTTTCAGTTCTGCAGATTTTTTCTCTTCGGCCTACGTCGTCCTTGGTGACCCCTCCTTTTATTTTTGTATGCTCTTGCTTCGTGCACTATTGATATGCACTCTTCTATCCTAGCTGCATGTCGAAACCATCCAAATTGCCTCTGTTCTATGACTTGTTCCTCTGGGTTCGTATTCAGTTCTTCTCTAAATGCGTTGTTTCTAACTTTGTCTTTTCTTGTTTGTACCTTCTACCCTTCTAAGAAATCTTCTTTCCGTACCTTGTATCCTACCTTTTGTTTTTGTGTGGAAGACCATGTCTCGGCGGCGTAGGTTGGAATTGGTACGCCCACTTTTTTCAAATATTTCCGCTTTTATTTCTTTCTTCAAAGGTAAAGAAGCGCTTGCTCCGAACTATATTTAAAGCCGTTAAGAGCAATCGCATTCAAACCGTTCCTTATGTTTATATCTAATGCGCGATCTTTGCGCGGAAGCACAAGCATCTATTATATCGAAACGGCGCGAGCCCCAATTATAATACTAGGGAATGTAACACCTGCAGAACTCCATCGCATGGGATCACGGCATGTAAGATGTATGAGCTATGTAGTCCCGATAATCGAATATATCAAGGAGTGCGTGATCTTTAGAGTCCTAATACACGAGAGATGTCCGGTTACTAAGGTACGTTTGAGAGACACACCGCCTACGTCGTTCCGATCAGGCTGAAACTTGCACGCGTTTTAGATGTGCATATGTACTGCATAGATGGCTATTGTCATTGCTTTAGATTCAGTACAACGTGTGCAGTAACAGCCGCACAATGTCAGACCCGATCGAAGCATACTCCAAGTTTGAAGTGCGGGCGGTCATTTGTTTTTTTGGATGTAAATAATGAAACACCTATCGAAATTCATGAATAGTACCGAAAACTTCCGGAGAAGGCGTTAAGTGGACTCAGAGCTCTGAACAATGATCCCCAAGGTGTGCGAAAAAAACCATCAACAACCCATGGTTCAGACCTGGCTCTTTCTGATTTTCATTTGTTTGGGCCGTTGAAAGCTGATTTGTCGAGTAAAAGATTTGAAGACGACTACGAAGTTCAATAGGAAGTACGGCAGTAGTTTACAAATTGGGATCGCACCTTTTACGAAGAGAGTTTACAGAGGCTTGTGCCTCGCTGGAATAAATGCCTTAACATTATGTTGAAAAGTAGCAAACAGTTCACGCTTTTACTTGGTGAATGTTTGATTTCTATAAATAAAAGTAATCTGTCTGTAATTCACGAATGTACCTTCGTAACCAGACATCCCTCATATATTATTAATAATTTTATTAAAATATGTATTTTTTTAAATGTAAATCACTAGATTCGTTTAATATTTCTTATTTATAATGTTAAAATGTGCACATATATTGAAACTGTATGTAGAGCAAGGGACCAGATTAGGCGCTCATAAGAAAAAAAAAAGGCTGTTTGATTGAAGAGGGAACGCGACAGAGCCAGGTGTATAGATTTTGTGACCTACTTCCGTCACAAAATGGCGAGTTAAAATTAATTCACTGCGCATCTCCCGTAAGAAGTTCCGCTTCAAGAGCTTGTCTAAATGCCACGTATTTACAGTGGCTGAACATGTTTTATATTTCCGCAAATACTTTTTGTCTCGTGCTCCACGACAGTCTTCTTTTTTGTTTTCCATGTCATCGTAACAAAGTCGATAGCACCTAATAAACTTGATCGAAAAGAACAGGATAGTATCAACAAATACCGGACGAGCAACGAAGAAAGACAATGCGGCAGCACGATGAAAGAGACGAAATCGCAATGCGAGCACCATTTAAGCGGTCCCCGGATGATCCGGCACGTAAAATTGTCAACGCATAAAAACTTATTGGCCGAGTAAAGGGCCCGCGTCCCGTCATCACTACGGGATGGAGATGGAGACCGTTTTTCTGTTTGTACAACGGGCTATTTTTAAATTGACAGCAGTTTATATTCCGGTCGTGCGTTTATGTATCGCTCGCCGGCGTACGCGAGAGTGCTGCTTCCTCCCACCCTCCGGGCTCTTCATTCTTTCTTTACCCCGGGGCTATTGCACGTGCCTACTTCAAATTTTTTCGTTCGAGGTTTCCCCCGAGTTGCGACATCCGAGAAAATGAGAGAGGAGCTTATGTTTATGGTAATGCCGAGGGAATGGAGTAAGAGACGATAGATATGAAAAAATTTGGGGGGAAGAAAAGACAAAAGAAGCAAGAGATGTCGTCGTACGAGATGATAGTGAAACATCTCAGTTTTTATATCATTTGTAGCGTGTTGAAGGAAAACGTAGGCATAATCTTAAACACAAAGTTATTGGCCTATTTCCTCTCTATATTCACCATAAAAAGAAAAAAGAATAAAAGGGAATTGATTTAATTTCAAATAACTAGAAATAGAAAACGACTCGATAAAATAAAATTGTATTAAAATCAAGGCTTAATAAAATAAATAAGCATCTCTTGCAACTTGAAGCTGAAATTCTAAAAATTTTTGGCTGATTATTTATTAAAAGCACTTGCATTAAACACAATCTAATAACTCTTAACTTGTGATGTGGAATGCTGGGCATGGAATAGGGGCTAAAGTCGGGGATATGAAATCAATTTTTGACACTGTTGAACTACATACTCTAACAATCATGGTCCATGATAATTCACTCCCTAATACTTGACTTTCCTAGTTGAATAAAAGATCGGTTTCCCATTGTAGTAACTACACTAAAAACCGTTAACCCATCAATTCCATGGAAGCAATATTTTAGCTAACAAAAGTATTGATGGTGGAGGAAGTTACAGGAGTACAAAAGCGATCAAATAATATGGTTAAGTAGAGAGAACTGGAAAAGAATTGAAGCAAAAAAACTATTAACAGAAAAAAACTGAGCCATAAAGAGAAGCTGACAAGAAAGTTAAAAGAAATGCAAGAAAAGATAAAAGAGAATACCAAGAAGAGCTATTGAAAGAAGCAGAAACGGCTATGATAAACAAAGATCTTGGAACCTTGTACAAGAACACAATAAAGTTGAGTAACACTCAAAGAACAAACATAAGCCATGTAAAGGATAAACAAGGGATAATACAAAAAAATGAAGAAGAAGTAATGAAAGGATGGGTAGAATATTTCAGCGAAATGTACGAGGAAAGAAATCGAAGAAGACGAAATTAGAGTTGACAATAACAAACTTTACTTTACTTTAAGGTAGAAATCAGAAACATAATTAAGTCTTTAAAAAAGGGAAAGCAGCGGGGAGAGACGATATCACAGCCGAACTAATCAAAACTGGCATAAACATGTCGACTTACATCCTATTGGCTTTGATCAATAAAATATGGGAGAAGGAACAGGTTCCTAATGAATGGAAAAGGGGCTAATAGTTAAGATACCAAAACAGGGAGATTACAGAAGATGGGAATATCGCAGAGCAATCACACTATTATGCGTTGCGAGCAAAGTTATGACAAAATGAATCCTAGGGAGAATGAAGACATACATGGATAAACAACTAAGACAAAATCAAGCTGGTTTCAGAAACGGTAGGACATGCACAGATCGCGTAAATACCCTCAGAATTAGAATAGAACAATGACTTGAATGGCAGAGCAAAGTGTATGTAAGTCTCATAGATTTTAGACAGGCGTTCGACAAGTTGAACATGGAAACAATGTGGAATATCCTCAGAATGTCCGGGATACCACAGAAATTTATTAGAGTGATGAAGATGTTTTACGAGAACTATACTGCACAGATAATAGACTACTGTAAAAGGACAGAAGGAATAAATATAAAGAGTGGTGTAATGGCAAGGCTGTATATTGGCCGCGATCATATTCCTAATACTTGTAGACAGGATCATGAAAAAAAAAAACACGAGGCAAAACTGGAATACAACGGAATGCTTTTGAACATCTTGAGGACCTTGAGTTTGCCGATATCTGAGAAACGGCAACACATGCAAAAAGAAAACCAAGAAATTGGTCAAGGAAGCAAAGATGGTTGGACTAGAAATAAATATAAGCAAATAAAGAATTATAATATAAATACAGAAAGAGAAATGTAGGAGAGGAAATAGGAGGTGTAAAGGATTTTTGTTACTTGGGGAGTATTTTGGAACAATGGCATTGACACCGAAATAAACGCGAGAATAAATAAGGCACAGGACACTTTTTATATGCTAAATGAAACTTGGAGATCAAATGAAGAATGCACGATCTACACGAACTAAAATAAGAATTTTTAACACCAATGTGAAAGGTATTATATTTTATGCGTTAGAAACATGAACCACAGGGAAAAGAAACTCGCAAAAACTCCAAATTTTTATACATAAATGCCTGAGGAAAATATTAAAAAATATTAAAATATATAAGAAAATGGAAATTTATAATAATAATAATAATATATTAAGCCCAGCAGTACAGTACCAATTACAGGGCATAACAATCAACAAGTAAAGCAAAAATTAATAATAATATTATATTATACTCTAATATGCATTAATATGAGAAACTGTGACATATAAAACAATATAACTTAAATAACACTATTACCTCTTGAACCATCCAAGAACGCATCCGGTTAAACCAGCAGGAAAGATAAAAACTCTGTACGCAGTCAAGCAATTGGCTTATTGAGCAATTAAAAATGTCGCAGTCAGTGCAACAACTGCAAATAAAGTAAATAGGTGCCAACAAAGTTGTGTGAGCTTGAGGCAGGTAGAACACTAACACTACAGGCAGATATTCGCGGGACACAGAAATTCAGCCTTCCCAAGAGGAAAAGACAATCGATAGCGTAGTGAAGCAACTTGTGTAGCCAGGATAAACCAGCTTTCGCTCTTCTTGCATCTAAAGGCGCAACATAAGGTATTAAGTAGGTATTCATTAGGAAATCCCCTGCAAGGGTATTCACCAAAGCGCTGCAACCAAAGATATTTTAGAAAGCACCTCTGTATCTGTTCGATGGTGTTCCCATGAATATTATAAATGGGATTCCAAACTATGGACGCATACTCCAGCTGTGATCACACTAAAGAAAAGTATAACGATTTTAACGTGTATGTGTTATTAAATTGCTTACATGTGCGTAGCATGAATGCCAACACTTTGTTTGCCGATGAGACAATACTAGAAATGTACTACCTAAAGCATAGTTCCCTGTCGAATATGACACCCAGGTCCTTCATGCTAGGTAATTGCGCGGCAGGATGACGAAAAGCCGTTGTAAGATACAAAAGATGATCGATCCGTTAGATACGGTCGCAATAAATGTACTAAAGGAGTATTAAAAGTAATTTATTAAGCAGAATATCGTTGTAAATACGGCCAAAAGAAAACCATGCATTAGAATTTCAGGCTATCGGTAAAAAGAGTTGTGGTAGGCCAGAAGAAACATGGAAAAGGGGTATTAATAGAGAATTGGAAGAAGTAGAGAAAACGTGGAGGGAAGCCTCAAAATAGAAATTGGCACAAATAGAAATGAAGGGAAGATACTGGTAGATCCCTTGATGAGTAAAAGTAAAGTAAGTGTAAATGCAAAATCTCATAGTTCAACGTACATTTTCAAAGAATTCACTTACGCCTAACACTGCCCCAAAACACTCACGCCCGCCGTGTTGTATCCCCAATCCAATCAATCGTTTGCGATAGATCAAGTCCGATGGTTTGTGATGCGCGTTCGTGCGGAACATACACCCGCCGATCCGATGGTTTCGAGGTTGTTTGCTCCTAATTCAAATAAGGGCCGCGTCGCGTTTTCCCCTAATGGAAGAGCCTTGTAATTCCGGGAGCACCGGCCGCGGACTTATGTGGGTCGGCCCCGATAACCGACACGGCCCGGAGGCGATGGCGTGCGTGATCCATATATACGAGAGTCGGAAGTTTCCGATCGAGCGACTCCGATTGGAAATTAAAAATACCTCGACGGCGTCTGTCCGGCGAAACTTCGAACGGAAACCGCGAGCACTACTCCCGGCAGATTCTCCACCCGGTGGGGATTAGTTCCGGACAAGACGAAGGCCGCATACGTCGATGGAGGGTGGATCGTCGGGTTGGATGTGCCTCCGTTAGCGTGTACGAGTCGGTCAAACGTATAAACGAGGATTGAAACGCAATGGTTCAGAAATAATGATGTTCATTCGAAGCTAATTGAACTTTAATGGTACGCGGTGAGATTTACGGGTGATAAGATGCCAATGTGTGGAAGAGACGGTCCAAATACGAGGTTTATCTGCTAGTTTTGCGACTGGAGGGATATTATTGAAAAGCCTAACATTCTTGAAGACCCATGATATATACTTTATGTATTCGGGTAGAGAAGATAAATGTGAATAAAGAATTACACCCAAATCATTAATAACTGTTTTTATAGCAATCGGATTAATATGATACTGATATAGAACGGGTGTTTCCATTTTTGAATATATAGCTATAGTTGAATCGCCCAAGAGATGCAGTAGAGAACTACATGGCAACTATGTAGTATAAACGCGTCATATTTTCATCATAGTTATTATTGGTCAATCAGGCGGCTTCATGACGGCTTGCTTACAAGGGGTAATCTGTTAAATTTCCTTGCATTTGTCGTATTTGTTTTGCGTTTTGGTTGTTCTGACTTATTGTCTAGTATTTCATTAATGTTCGTTCTATTTTATCAATATATATTAAAACAGTCTTTCTAAAGACTATTATACTTCACTTTTATCACAATAAGCGTAAGTAAACCCATGTAATGAAATTATACACTAAATTAGATGACGCGGAAGTTTGATAGGTTATATCTGGATATCGACAAATTTGTTTTCGAAAGAGAATCGTTTTCTTTTTTTGTGGTACCCTACATTCTACACCATGGAAAATTCACCTCCTAAGAAGAGACCTCCAAAACATTTTACTGTGGTAGACAAAGACATGGTTTTGAATATATTTAACACCTATCAAGAACAGCCAGGCGCTTCTGAAGTTGGAAGTGCTGAAATGACAGCAAGGGCAGCAGGTAGCTTTTTAGAGACAAAAATTATAACAGATCATTTAATAATATTTTTATAGGAATTGCTGAACGCAGCGTTTATAATATTTTGAAGGAATGATCATGAGTTTCACCCACCAAAAGATATCGAAGAAGTCGTTTTGGATAATGTGGATGATGACACGACAAATAGTATTCGAAGGATTGTCCATTCATTCTTTTTTAGAAACTAACCACCAAGAGCTCAAAAAGTTCTCGCTGCGATAAACGAAAGAGATGACCTTCCTAACTTTATAATGAGATGATGATGAGATGATTGCTAAAACAACTAAATTTTCAGTAAACATACACATATTTCTTGGTTCAAACATATGTGCTTTTTACTTACATATTGCTTACGAAAAAATCATTTCCAGCTGTCAAAGCGGAGTCGAAATAGCATGTTAAAAGAAAAGGATGAAATCGTTACTTGGAGGCGGAAATATTTACGTGAAATAATGAAATACCGTTGTAATGGTACGCCTATTTATTATTTGGACGAGACGTGGATAAACGCTGGACATAGAGTAAATAAAGTATGGATAGATAGATCAATCCATACTTCAAGACAGGCATTTATAGAAGGATTGAGTATAGGCTTTAAAAATCCTTTGACAAAGGGTAAAGACTTATTATTGTGCACATAGGTTCAGAGGAAGGATTCGTGGAGAATGGACTGCTTCTGTTTGAATCAAAGAAATTGTTATCACAATGCCGAAAGATTCGAACAGTGGCTGCAACATATTCTTCCGAGTTTAAAAGAAAATTCTCTTATCATTTTAGATAATGCTTCCTACCCATTGCAGGAAACTGAATAAACCACCAACATGGAATAATCGAAAGGCAGAAATACAAGAGTGGATGAACAAAAACAATGTATCTTATGAGGAAGATATGGTTAACGTCCAATTGCTATGTTTAATTAAACAAAATTTACCTGTCGCTGCATAGTATGCTGTTGACGAAATGACCGAAAATACTAATAAAAAGGTGTTAAGACTCCCACCATATCACTGCGAACTCAATCCAATAGAGCTCATATGGGCACAAGTGAAAGGACATGTTGCAAGACACAACACAATATTTAAGTTAGCTGTTGTGAAGGAATTATTTCGTCAAGGCATCAACCGTGTTACAGGTGAAAATTGGAGAGATGCTGTTAGACGTGAGACGGATATCGAGGAGAAAATGTGGAAACTGGGCGATTTAATGGACACACATACAGAATCATTAATAATTACAATGATTTATCTACATCGTCTATTAGTGAAGATGAATGATTTTTTATATAAATTTATATAAATATTCCAAAAATTAGTTTATTTATTAAAATAAAATCTATGTTCAGTGCATATTTCTACAAATGTTTTTGTTACATATTTGTAATTTTATATTATAACTTTATAGTATCTGATTATACCATCTGTATTAACGAACAAACATATTCTTAGTCATGCGTTTAATGTGTATTAATTGTTTCAATATGAATTGCCCAACCTTCGAACATACAAAGTAAAGCGATCTCTGAGTTGGCTACATAAATACGTATAATAATGTGCAAGTATTTTAAATATTAAATTTTTTGAAAGTAAAACTAAACATATTTCGGAAAAAAATAGTGTATTTATAATACTAGAATTATTTTATTTCGTATTCAATAGTATTTACAAACAGGAATTCAAATTTAGTATTATTTATTTTGTTGTTCATATCAAATCATTTATAGGGGTAATGTAAAATACTAATTTATCGGCCTTCATTCTCAAGTGACACATGTATGGTGGTGTGAATCAAGTGTCCTTCACGAATTTCATTACGAAGTAACAATTGTTTCGCCACACAGACAAACTAAAAACTAATATAAT
The DNA here is from genome assembly GCA_031763485.1 of Osmoderma eremita. Lineage (NCBI taxonomy): Eukaryota > Metazoa > Arthropoda > Insecta > Coleoptera > Scarabaeidae > Osmoderma > Osmoderma eremita. The sequence continues at coordinate 30,151 of JARFOC010000582.1, forward strand.
ATAACTTTGTCGTTATTTTGTCAAAATTGAAATATGTCAAATTTTGACAAAAAAAAACTATATACATATGCAAATTACAATTATTTAAAATTATAACAACAAGCAATTGGTTACTAAGATTTATAAATCAAAACGTAAATTTAATAAAGGTGAATTATTGCATTCTAATTGATCGTTGACTAATAAATTTGAATTTTAAGTTTGTTAATTTCTAAACGTTCTAACAAATTCAATTTGGCACCTCTGTTTACTATATGCAAAATTTTAAAATTACGATTAAAGATATGGTTTTCTTCTACTACATGCTTGGCGAAAGTCGAATCCTGCTTTTTATTTCTGTATGAAGCATAATGTGCAGAAATCCTTTTTTCAAAAGCTCTGCCAGTTTGAGCAACATATACTTTCCTACATCCACATATCAACTTATAGACACCAAATTTTTTTTTACTACTTTCAGTTGTATCCTTATTGTTTTTAATAAATTTTGACAAACAATTATTTGTTTTATAAGCAACATTAATGTTTCAATTCCTATGTTCGCCATTAATCTTTCTTGCTTTTCCTACAAATCTTCCTATCAATTATCAGATACCCCACGATAAGGCAAATGAAATCATTAAATAAAATAAATAGAAATTGACGAGGTTCGGTCCCTGTTGAACACCTGATCTAGCTATGTACTCATCGTGGAAACAGTTGATCGAAGCATAACACGTTCGGTGGTTTAAGTCTGGTCAGTTGATGTTATTTTACTTTCTCTATATAAAGTGGACGAATTTCTACATTAACGACCTACGTTAAATGCCTTGTCGGTTTTTGAAACCGTTTCCGGCACCTATTACACGCGACCATAAACAGTTCACGTACTCCATTGTAAATGTTCGCTCCCCGTTCCATACCGGCGATCGTATTCCGGGCAAAATCTGACCAGTAAGGACATTATTTAGGGTCGCGCTTTAGCAATTTGCCAGGAATCATCCCGTAACTTCCCAATTAACCGACTGAATATTGCAATGATGGTTCGAACAATAACACACAAGGACGTATACACGTACACCCTTGAAGAAAACAGGAGAGGACTACAACCGCCACAGTAGCGTAGGGTCTTTGCAATTAGAGGAGACGGCAGCGCCATCTTTACGTCGCGGAAACTAATTACGAGACCCGACTGGTTTACATGACCCGAAGCAGTGAATTACAGGTTCGGACTGTATACAGTCTAGCGCATAATGGGGAGAATAGAGGCAGTTGCAGCGGCTGCGGTAGCTGCGCTAGCAAAAAGAGGAATAACGGCTTCTTCCTCGACCCGCTCCAGACGATTATCGATGTTTAACATTTATATTAATGGAGAAAGCGTGTTGCTAACCCCGTGAGCTGTGGATTAATGGTTGGTCGGTTGTTCGCTTGTTAGGTAGTAGTGCGACTTTAGACCCGCAGGAGAATAATTCGGTGAGGTCAGGTCGAGAGAAACTTGCTGAGGATATTACGGTGCATGACTATTAACTGTACAACGCTGAGATGCAATAAATGAAGAAATGTGGCGTTAATTAGAAAGTTTACTATGAGATTACTACAAAATTAATATACAACACACATTAACACATGAACAAACAGATACAACAAAGCAGATCTAAGTTTCAGGGTCATTCATGTATTCTAGACACGAATAATAACATTTCATTAATAGTACCTTTTTAACCTTTTTTATTTATTTATTTATTTATTGCCCAACAGGCCAAAACCCAATAACAGGACAAGGAAAATGACAAACTAAAAAGCACAACTACACGCTGAAGGCATAAACTTAAGTTAAATTAACATATGTTACAATATAAACAAAAGTGATGGTAACAAATTGACAAAGTCATACAAATACTCCCAATATTAACAAAAAAAGCAAGATAATTGTTGACAATCAATCAGCAATTTCAAATATCAAATAAATAAATCACCCGGCTCTTGATTACCCAGCTTGGAGAGAGTGTGCAGTCGTCTCATAATGTTAGTCCTCGCGAACGGAACCATAAACGTGGAGTCATATCTGGCACTCAACCTTGTCACAATGAACGACATACGCTCAAGCAGGAAGTGCCAATCTTTTAAACTGTAGAAGTAATTATCTCTACAGTTTAAAAGCGTTTGTTGAAAGCTTTAATTGCTAGATAATGGTGACTATTTTCCGAGAGCTTTAGCTTATGCAAGGGAATCTCTAAAATTTCTGCATTTCTGGTATCATACATGTGATATTTTCCCAGTTTTGACAGAGAGTCAAGATTATCTTTCGCATATTGCAGCAAATGGAAGATAACTAATCCCGGTAGTACCTATTAGTATGTCAAATTGAATAAATAGCTTCCTACAACTAGTTATCAGATTCCCACTATTATGCGTATAGCCCGCCTATGCAATTTGAAAACTCGGCAAACGTCAGCTGACGCCCCCAAGCTAGTATATGATAGCATATGATATTAAAGAATGTAACTGGGCGTAATAGAACTTTTTCAAGGTATCGAAGACTAATTGGGGTTTCAGTTGTTCAAAAAGGTAGCAAATTCCACCTAAATTTCTACTCAATTGGTCAATTGGAGGGAGCATTCCAATTGCAATGAGAATCAATCACTACACCCAAAAATTTAGTTGACTCTACTTGGGTTAAGCCAATGTTGCCCTTACGTAATGGGAATAGTTACCCGCTACACTGATAATCTTAAACTCAATGAATTTTTTAATATTCATATATAAATTATTTTTTGTGAAGTAACTGTTTACAGATACCAGTTTTCTATTCATACATGCAAGTGCTTCTTCCGAGTTTCTGCTTGGAACAAGGAAATATATTTCATCCGCGAACACAGAGTTTGCCTGTTGAAAGTCGTTGAGATAAAATATAAAGTGGCCCAAGCACACTATCGTGCGGGACACCTCTTTTTACATTTAGATAGTTATATCTTTTGCCATCAATATCAATATAATGTAACCTATTTGATATGTATCTGGAAAACCACTGCTTTGCTATACCTCTCACACCGTAGCATTCCACTTTCAAAGCAAAATACTGTGATCAACAAGATCGAACGCCCTACTCAGATCTAGAAAGCATCCTACGCAGGATTCTCCTTTATCCATACTGTTATGTAAACTGTTTAAAAATTGAAGGAACGCTGATATAGTGATGACCATATTGATTTGTATTTAAAAGCTTTTATTTATGGAGATAATTCACTAACCGGACAGCTACCAATTAATCTACAATTTTAGCAAAAATATTTAGTAATTATATTGGCCTATAATTGTTTACAAGAGTGTTTACAATATGGGCTTAATCCTCGCTATTTTAAATTTCCCCATAAAAAGTCCTTCCACGAAAGACTTATTTATTATATATGTTAAAGGCAAAGCAATCTCCTGTGCGCAATATTTCAACAAGTTAGTATTAATATTATCATTAGGTACCATACGAGTAGCTATTCTTCAAACTCATAATTGTTTGAGGCACTTCAATTTCAGTTGTCGGAAATAAGAAAAAAGTACTGCTTTGTACGGGGATCTTCATAAAATCTAAATCGTTTGTGTTAAATTTATGATTTACAATATTGCTAAAGTAATTATTGAATTTATTGGATGTTGCATAAGTTCATTGATATTTTGTACTGCTATATTTGGTTGTGATTTTTCTTTTTTAGTTTTAGGATTAATAATCCAGGCTGCTTTACCTTTATTTGTTGCAAGTTTTATAGTTCGATTATTATGTAGTAGTTTTGCAATTTTAATCACTTTCCTGTAAACATTTTAATATTTTTTTATAGTATTCCACGTTGTTATTGTTACCATTTATGGGTGATTTATGTAAGACTTTCAAGCTGCATGCGGAGATAAGTATTTCCTTTGTGATCCAACTATTTTTGTTAACCACGCGCGATGATACTTTTATCTTAGCGAAGACTAATTTAAAATGGTAGTTGGTATGGTATTATGGTCACTCTTTTACCATGTTTGAAATTGTGTCTGTTTTCTGTGGTGTATCTGACCAGGTTTAGACACGCTGTGTTTGTGTAACATCGGGTGACTATAGGACCATAGCTCATATGCATATAGTGCAATGATCTTTAACAACATCTTGTCGTTTCATTATTATTGTGAAGGTTCGTGAACCAGGAAGCAGTCGCCACCATCGAATTGTTGATCATCTGGGTTAATCGAATACGCGCAAGACTGCCACCTATACGATTGTTATTTGAGGTTTAACATTGGCGATTCCATCAATATCCGAGGCTCAAGACGGTCTCTGTTTGGTAGGGAGTAAGGGTAATATGAGTCCAACCAGCGACAAGAAATGAGCATACATAATGTTACTAAATTAAAAAATACTTTGTTTTTATAACTTGTAAATTAACACAAACTTTTATACATCACACAACACTACACAACAGAAGGGTTTTGAACTAGTTTTACGCCCACATCACGAATCTACCAGACGAAGAACGACACGCCTGTGGAATTCATCGACCTTAACTTGCTACCACAGAATCACGAGGCCGTTCAAGAAGGCCGTACCTGCAATATAATGGATAAACCGTTCGACAATGCAATTACATGGCAATACAGTACAGTAATAATGGATTGCCGCGGTGATGATGACAGGAATATTGGATGGTTGCGAGAGTAACGGGGAGAAAGAAAATAAAAAAAATGTAAAAGTGAGAAAAACTAAAGTTCGTGAGCAGAAATAAAGACAAAATAGTAAGAAAAAGAGTGATAAGAAGGAGTGATTAGGAAAGTGAGGCGGAGGAAGTTTTGGAAGGAAGAAAAGCAGTGCCCAGGGTGTAAGGAAGAGAGAAGGGAGTGGAACACATATTCACACATACACAAGTTATATTTTATAAGGTATTTGATATTAATTCATTCGTTAAATTATAT
>JARFOC010000582.1:35167-52457 GCA_031763485.1 Osmoderma eremita
TATTTTATAAGGTATTTGATATTAATTCATTCGTTAAATTATATGTGCGTATTATTGGTAAAGTGACATTTCGAAATGATATTTTGAAACAGATCTTTCGGTTTCTTGATATAATTTAGATAAATTACAATTTTTGATTAAGTCACTAAAATTTTAATTACCAATTGTCAGTTAACTGACATTCAGAAACTGCCCGGCTTGTGTCAGTTTGACATAAGTTTAAAAATCTTATTATTTTTAAAATTCATTTGAAATTATTTTATTGCTATTTTGAAACATAGCAATAGATATTATGCTCACACCTTACATATGTGCTCTTGTAAATATATGTATCGATGTTTTTGTATATTATAAAACAGAACGTAAAAGCAATTTCGTTCAAATATTTATGCAATGAATTGCAAACTCACAAATCATATTTTAATATCAGCCTCTGCAAAAACCGTATTTATTTCCCACGTCAGTCACTGCGGGATAAACACAAAACCGGAAACCGTGAAATACGGTTTTCGCTGAAATCGCCTAGAAAACAGATGTATGTAATTGGCGCCTAATTGCGTCACCGCCTAGTTGTGTACGAACGAAAAAGTCAACGCCGCGGCGTCGCCATTTTCCGGTCGAAGGCGTTAATTTGTTCGGTTTTAAACGGAAATTATTTTACCCGGCGTTCCAGTTCGCGTTCGAAATGAACAAAGCGTTACGTCGAAATAAAAGCCATGGTGCATAGTGCTGCGCTTTTAATTTTTGTTCGCTCAGTAACAGCCCGTACGCAGACGTATTGGAAAATTTGTTTTTTTTTTGGGGCAGCGAAATGGTGAGAAGCCGGTAGAAATATGCTTGCACCGAATTGCTCGGTTGCTTGAACAATATAGTTGCTATAAGGTGAAACGGACCTATTATTCAACCCGTTTGAAACACTGACAATTTGTGGCGCAGTCAGTAGGATACACAAGAAACCACGAAAATTTTTGTTCTGAAACGACAATTTTGCAACCAATTCAATCAATAATGACTCTAGAACACTTTGTCTCCTGAGCACTTTAAGCAATGGTCGGCGGAACTTTAAGATAAGTTCCCTTTCGATCTCTATACCCTCGTCAGAACTAGCCAAAACCAACACCCATCAGCCAGTACGACTCACAATGTAAACTGTTTTACATTCCCACCAAAATACATACTTAAGTAGTTAATAGCGGCATTGTCCAAAACTGCACCTAATTCAATTATCCAAAGTGTTGGTAAACTTATCCACCGCCTCACCTTTAATTTCGATTTAAGTAGACGGAATTTGGGTTTTGTTTTCCTTCCACATCTACTACGTAATGAATTCATTTTTTCTCCTATCCAATCCTCCATTGCGTCTCGGCGCGTCGTCGCGTTTTCTCTTCCTTATCGCCTGCTCCACTCTAGATGCCCAGATTTAATTAAGATTGCTTCTGGACGGCTATATAAAGGCAAATTATTAATAAGCAAAATATAGGGCGGGGAGTAAAATAAAACAGCTGAAAGGGAGGCCTGAAAGGAAAGATGACAGGCGGCCGTTCAGCAAGTGGCCTCTTCTTTAAAGGAAAATTCTATTGTTAATATGACGCTTTTCTATCGAACGAATGCCTGACGCGGAAAATTTAATAAATTAGATACTCAGAAACTGCTCCCTTAAGAAAGATAGGGTATCTTAATGGTATACACTACTGAAGAAGCTTAAACAAGGATATAGTTTACATGCAAAGATTTTTCCTTTATTCGGGGTGTGAAACTGCAATATTAGAAAGCTCTCAAGACAAAATTAATATAAGAGAGATGTATTTCTACAAATTACTATAATAAAATATGTTTTGTTTGCATTTTGAATGGTAGCATGTAATAGGTGCAATAGGTTCTGTAGAAGTCCCTTCTATTTAAGATTTGTTCATACAAGTGTTGTTTCATTTGACATTTATGAGCACAGTTATTCCTTAACTCATTCTTTAGGTGTGGATTTTCTCGTATTCCTTTTTTCAGGTCATACTTATTTGTAAGTTTTATCCAAAACCGAAAGTAGATGGTTGGATTTTTTTCATTGAATACATTGTTCCAGGCCACTGTTCGTAAACAATCCCTAATTTCAATAATTGTTTGGTCCGGAAATATTCTAATTGGGTTATTATTTAAACTGGTTCCTTGAATGCTTCTATATGAAAACAAACCTCTTACCCATAGTAACCCGAGAGAGACCTCTTATTTATTTGGTTGATGAGTCAACAAATATATTGCCTATTGAATTTCGCTACCCACTAACTCTTGGTTGGTTCTCAAATTGTTTGTTGTAGACCAAAGGATAACAGAAGATCCAATAAACTGCTTGACATTTTTATCACCTAGATAAAGCAGACTTATGTTAAAGTCACCACATACCACAATGATGTTATTTCTTCTTGCATTTATGGGCATAATTATATCCCCCATAACACTCATAAATAAGTCGAAATCCGTAAAGAAATGTTAGGTGCATATTGCTTGGCAAGTTTCTGGTATTTTTTGGGAAACAGTCCTATATATAAAAAAAATCATACCGTCCAGAAGCTAAGTATCTGCAAGCACTTAATTTTAGTACTTAACTACCTACCAACGTAATTTACCTTAAAGTTAGTGCTAATCGAGTGGATGGATTTATTGGTTCTCGTCCTATATCACTCTTTGTTGTTGTGGGACCCACATATTGTAACAACGTATCAAATTGTTAGAATATGTATTTATTATTACCACATGCAATGAACTGGGTGCTGAGCTCTAGATGAATGCTATATTTGCGCCATTTTTCAAAGCATTCTAACATGACATTTGATTACGAAATGTCACCGCGTCATAACTACGCTGCATAACAGCGCTGCTGCGGCTTCCATGTGAACCCACCTTAACGCTCACAACGTTTGCTTAATTTTAAGCAGGTGCAATTGCAATTTCTTTACACTATTACTTTTTATTTTGTTCTACAATTAGAATATATTTTCTGTTGAATATACGTTCTAGATTTTCTCAGAATGCATTTTCTACATATACATATGTGTAATTATGTATATATTATTATTGTCAATAATATAAACTCATTCAGTAACTAATGTTACTGGGTTGATTTGATTTTAGTAGCTTCATTAACATGGATACTGCCCTAGGCTTTCATTACATTGGGCATATAGCATTTAATCGCATTACTGTTTCCAATACTGGAATTGATTCCTCTTAACTTCAATAACATTATTGACTTAAACAGGCTTATTAATTTCTGCGTATTGATCGACATTTACCTAGTAACATCAATGCTATTGTTTAGCCAAAGAGCATTTTGTATTATTACACCCAGAGGTGGTTAAACACGAATAATTTGTGAAATTATATATTAGTTTATAAATGCATATATATTACAGATCACCTTTCATAATAAACAACTAGTCACCTAATAATAAATGGCAACAATTCCGGTTGTAGAAAAATATAGACATATTAACGTATCCATAAAATAAAAAAGAAAGGACGCAGTCCGTAAGAGTAATGCTTCCTTTAAAAGGTGAACTAGGCTATAGAAGCAATTCTCAAGATATTAGCCCCTTTGAAGGTGGTGCTACAAGAAGCGTTGTGTTGCAGACCAAATATAACAGGTACAATTTATTTCTGAATTATGAATATGCTTTGATGAGCCAACAATCCTAGACACTCAGGCAGGTTTCAGAATAGAAAGATCTACACAAAAATGGATATTTGTGCTTGGACAAATAACTGAAAAAATCATTAAAACATATCGAACAATATACATAGGTGCAAATGATCTAGAGAAAGCTTTCCACAGTGTTTCAAGATCAAAGGTATGGGAAGATCAAAGGTATGAAATCAAGACGCGTCAGCAACAAATTGGTAGAAGTGATTAAAAGCATATACGCAGAAACTTTAAACATTGCTGGAACTGGAGGTTTAAACCAGAGCAATCCAACACAAGGAAAGGGGTTAGGCAAGGAGGTATACTCAGCCTTCTACTCTTTATATCACTAATGGACGAATTAGCACGCACGGCAAAGAGCCAGTTTAAGAGATCTTTTATAGGGTATAGAAAGCTGGCACCTGTGTCAGTCAACGAACTCCTGTACGCAGATGATCTAATTCTAAGTGCAAACGGGAAGCAAGAGCTAAGAAACAAAATAGAAGCATGGGTTGAAGTGCTAAAAGAGTACGAATTAAAAATAGATATATAAAAAAGACAGAAGTTTTGGGCATACATACTACCAATATAGCCATAGAAGTCGGAAATGAGGTTCTACAAGAAACTCAATTTATTAAATTCCTTGGATCCATGTTTTTGAAGGGAAAGATGGCCTGGAAAGAGAAATTAATAGAATAACAAACACCAATAAATCTATAGAGCATCATATGGCACCTGCTTCAACAAAAGAGAAATAAGCAGAAGAACAAAGATCAAGGTATATGGGTCAATAATAGCATCTATACTTATGTACTCCTCAGAATTATCGACTCTAAATGAAAAAATGCAAAGTAAAGTACAGGCCTGCGAAATGACAATATTGAGAAAAATAGAGGGTGTAACAAAGCTAGATAAAATAAGAAATTAAGAAATCAGAAGGTGTTTAAACATAAAAAGTAAAATTAACAAAATCTAGACATTACAATTGAAATGATTCGGTCAAGTATCTAGAATGGAGGCAGAGAGACATTTAAAAATTATTTGGGAAACTAAAGTACAAAACAAATAGGCCAGAGGAAGACTCGGAGTTACGTGGAATGGAGGTATAAGGAAAATCTTAGCAGACAGGGGCTTTACATGGACTCAAGCAAAGACAATGGCAACAAACAGAACGCAGTGGAGAAGAAGATTTACCTCTGTACCTCGGGTACAAGAGGAGATGATATGATCACGATGATGATGAATATGCTTTGAGTACCATTGTTTACGCAAGGATGCTTCCATGCCACGACTATATACATTTAACAAAGAATATGTACTAGTTGTCGCTCCTAAGTTGCCAATCATATAATAAAATTTATTAAGTTTGGATGCCACCATGTCCAAATAATTCAACCAAAAAATTTACACCTCAATTCAAGGGAGTTTGCACTTACTACGGGCTGTATATTCATGTCACTACAACATATACGTTGTGGTAGAAGAGTTGTTGTGTTATACTCAGAGCAATAAAATATGTGGAAGGACTGCATGTCCTTGATCATCCAAGGGAATATCAAATAGAATTACATATAGATTCGTCTTCTCAGAATCCCAGAATGAGAAGAATTTAAAGGAAGTTTCAGAAGATTAATAAAAAGGTGTATAGAATGTGGTAACACAACATAGATATATATATACCTAATCCCAAATGAAACAGGAAGTCTGATTCGCAACCAAAATCCGATTCAACCGAACATCTACCTAATTGCGCAGCCAGTGCATTCCGCACATAACCCAATTGACAATTCGGATCCGTGTTTCAGGTTAACGGCTGATTCAATACAATTAAATAACGCCGAGAACAAGCGCATAACAACAATGAATAATACAGAACACTAATCCGACTATTAAGTTTTGATGTTCGTCGGGCCGTAACCACGAATTGGACGAGGAACGCTCGACCTGAAATTAAACTGTACGCGCACTGCAATTCGCGTTCGTGTTTATGCAAAGGGGAGAAGGGATTTATTTGCCCCTAGCGCACTCCGTGTCATGCATTCGAATGTTGTTCGCGCTTCCCTCGGCAAATGCGATATGAAGTTAACGAATTTATTATTTAGGCGTATAATTGTAGCGGGTTGATCCCTTTTCCTTTAGTGCGCGTTTGGTGGGTCGTAGGTTGTAGGAATGCCCGCTAAAAGCGGTAATGTTCCCGGTATGTAGAAACATACATATACGTAGAAATTTCTGTTAATTTACGAGGAGGTTTAATGTGCAATAAAATTAAGAATGACCTTTAATTATAATTGTTTTACAGGCAAAAGCACACAGTTTTTTTTAATGTGAGCCAAATGACATGAGTTTCCGGAAACACTTCAGCCTCTTGGCTATTTGTATTTATCTCCCATTCTTGTACCCATTTTCTACTCCACCCATTCCTAAATCACATACAGGAACACTGTTGTTGCAAGGGCTACCTCTAAACATTGAAATGCATGGTTTGGAATTATTTAAACCGGTACGAATTGCTACCGATGGTGCTCCTACTATGATTGGTCGGCGGAAGGGAATGGGATCTTTCCTTCACAGATATATGCAAGAATTGGGCCACAAGCAACAGCTAATAAAATACCACTATATTACTTATAAATAAAATTTTCCAAGTTTTTAATTTTCACAATGTTATGAGCGATGTGGTAAGAGCAGTAATTTTTATTAGATCACGTGGGATAAATCACGGGCAATTTAAAGCATTTCATGAAGAAATTGACGCTAGCTAAGTAGAGACAAGGTTTTACAAGGATCTATACATTTACTTAATTGAAGAAATAAAGGTCTTTTTTTATCGAAAAAGGAAAATAGAATAATTTCGATGATACCAAATGGCTGGAAGCTTAAACTCGCAATATTTAAATGGACTTACTTGCCAGATAAACCGGAAATGAAACGAACGTCCGGATTTATAAAATTATATGTGAAGATTCCGAAAAGGATCATATAGGTAAAACGGAAAGAGTAACAGAAAGAAATCTGCGCTTCGGTAGCGATAATGAGCGATATGTTCTCTAAACCTTGGAAGAACATATCGCTCATTATCGGTACGGAAGCCTAGATTTGTCTAGTGTTGTTGATTAAATCGGCGCCAACATTACGCGAACTAGATACCTACGAATCTATATACAATAAAAATAAAATAAAACTTTCTTAATCGAGAAGGACCAATTTGATTTTTGAATTTGACGGATTCATTACAGTAACTATGAATTTCTTTCAAAAATATGGTCGTGTAATAGATGTGAATAATTTATGGAGGGTGCAGGAAGGGAGAACTGGCATATGGGTTCGGATATGCTCCGAATTGATCAATTTGTAGTGAGGTGAGGACTTATCCGATATATTGTGTTTCGATTTAGAGCACATTCTTTACTTATTATCTAACGCACTCTAATTACTTGAATCGAATAATTCTATTTTTAATTCCAGATCTTTTTGCTTGGAGAAGTGAAAAGTCGCTTAACACATCCGCACGGAACACTTAATTCTACTTTGTCTAGCTTCCCCGTAGCTATCGCCTTTATTGCGTTACAATTCGGTATCGATTACTAGTTCGTATTTTTTTTTCTCACCGCCATGATGTTGTCTCCTTTCGCTAGCGGCCCCTTCATTTTCCAATGATTCGCTTTGCCGGGTTAAAAGGGTGCTCTCACGCAGAGTTTTACGGCCTATTAGTCTTGCGGTTAGGGACGCGAAGAACGCGGGAGGCGCTCCCAGACCTTCTATTATAAATAAAAGCTACACATATTTATATATCGGTCTCTCGTTTTTCGTTTAGCGGCGAACACTTCCGCTGTTGCACGCTATATTAAGAGAGGTTAATTGATAAAGGGGTCGCACCAGAAAACGAAGGGTAAAAATAAAATTGTCCTGGAGAAATTCGATGCTTTCACGAAAATATGTCACATCGTATCTTATACCAACGGTGTTGTAATATAATTAATAAATTTAGCGATCGCGGTAACAAGAGAAAATACATTTTTCAGCCGTTAAATACACTACATGATACCATTTCAGTGTAAGCTAGGTGCAGAAAACATTGTTATGACATTTTTGTGACTGGTTGTCAGTATCATTCAATGCAAGGGGTGTTCGGCTTTTCCAATCGCAGAGCCGTCACGTCGCCACTAGGCCTTACTCTCGCCTACATACTGTATATTCGCATAAAAATGGTTTTAGAAGAGTGATAAAATATCAACTAAATTTCATATTAACATCAACTAAAAACATTTATTACTAGTTTTACAACCAACCCCAAGTAGCAACAGGCACTTAATCAAACCTAAAAAGATTTACATAGAAAAAAAACACATAACATTTACCGAAATATTCAAATTAGCTACGTAAAATTTATTTCCACAACTACAGAGGTAAAAGAGGCAGTATATTATACGCGTGTTTACACAGACATTAAAAAGTTTTATACGCCCATTTTAAAAGCTATCTGACAACTTTATTAGACCAAAAAAGTATCCATTAAATTGTCGCTGAGATTTACGAGCGCAACGTGCAAATACGCCCGTGCTCCGAATATATATAAGCGGCTTTTAGCCCGCTGACACACTAAAATATATGCATTTGACTCCCTTATTTCACCTACCAAAGTCTCTAAACTATGTATGTACGTATATTTGCACGTCTAAGTAGGTATTAGGTATGCATGTGACTATGAGAAATATAACATTTATTCTTTAATAAACGATTTTGTCTAAAACCAAATTTATATAACAAAGTGTTATGTTAACTTTAAAAACATTAAATAGGTGATGAAAATGGAAGTATTGACAGTTAATAAATTTAATAAAACATATCTTTTCAGACATTTACGACACTAATTCCAAATATTTTGCGCCCAGGCTAACAAAGTAGCACGACACAGGTAAAGTAAATACAGTGGAAAAGTTAAAGCCATGAAAGTTTCGACGTAAAATTGAGTTGGAGAAGTAAAAGCAAATACCCAAGGTTAATTGCGCACGATGTACATATTATATTAACCTATTCTCTTCTCCCTGTTGCTACCAGAGATAACAAGACTATATCGTACACACCAAGTCACGTAACGGATGGAGATTTACTTTGTATTTGTTTTCCCCGGGGCTAAACCTTAATGGATTTATGAAATTTTATGAAATTTTACGCGAAACACGTAGCGTTTATTTCGTTTGTGGAACTTATGGATCGTATTAAAAACAAAAAGATAGGAACTTGAAAAATCATTGAATCGAGTAATTATTTACTTGAACACCGTCAACAAAAATAACTCAAGAATCTAGTCTTTGATTTAATTTCCTGTTAAGGCACCCATGGCATGTTTGTTTGTTAGCACAAAATTGATCAGATGTTTGTGTTATTGAGAAGAGTGCTATTTAGGAGGTGTTCTATTGCTGCTATGCGAGTTGTCCGCATTGTCCTTGTTATTCGCAAACGCGTAAGCTTCCGTGTCTTTCTAAGTTCCTTTATAGCAGTTTTCTGCTGCGCTTTTGTTCGCCATACCAAGGATTGATAGGTAACCATGAGACTGACAAACGGTGATGTATGTCCAGTATATCATACTTGGCTTTAGTCCTCATGCTTTTAATTGGACCTCCTGATCAATATAAGTGTCTTAGCTCTGTTTTTGACTCTGCAGCTATGTATTAGAGGAGGTTCATACCAAATCCGAGAAGGCTATTACAGAAGCATGGGAATGGTTTGGCGCCAACAAACTCAAAGTTAACACGGTAAAAACCCAAAACCTAATTTTCACCACCAAAAACACGATAATCAACTCCGATGTTAGGTTTCTGGGTTTAAGTTTAGACACCAAATTAAAGTGGCCAGCTCACATTGAGTATATTTTGAAGAGACTGTCGGTTGCTCTTTACTCTCTACGAAGATTAAGGCAAGTAACAACTCATAATGCGACTAGAATAGGATATTTCGCTACGTTTCACTCTTTGCTGAACTATCATCTTTTGGGGATCTGCTTGTAAGGCGTCTCGTGTGTTCGTTCTACAAAAGAAAGCGGTGAGATTGTTATGCAAACTACGGTGTGGTGAAAGCTGCGAGGGCTACTTCAGGAAAGAGAGCATACTGACGTTACCATCCTTGTTTATCCTGAGTGTTGTTACATGCGTGCACAACAACACAAATAAATTCCCGCAGAACGGAGATAACCATAAGCATGCAACTCGCAATCGAGAAAACCTAAGAATACCGTACCACAGGCTCAAGTGCACCCAAAGCGCAGTCGACTATACGGAAGCTAAATTATATAATCCACTGCCGCGTGAGTTGAAAGGCCGAGCGACTTAAGCGTTCAAAATTGCAGAGAAAAAATTACTGATCGAGAAGGAATGCTATAAGATTAATGATTATTTGTTGGAGACGGGAAGTGATATGTAGTGTGTTTTAGTTTATTTCAATCTCCATGTTTACTGCTTAAGTTACTGACCTATGCTTTTCTTTTATACAAATCTATTTATTTATGCATGTTATTACTACATTTCGCTATATTTACAGTTTGTGACGATATTTGTAGTGGTTTAATTGCAAATATATATTACTATTGTTATTATTCCAAGTAAGTTCTGGATCAAAAATGACACCAAGGCATTTTAACTCATCAAACAACTTAATTTCTTCAAGTATAAGCTTTAATGGTCTAGGACCGCACAGTTCTGTGGACATCTTGTGAATGCTATCGTGGTCGTCCTCCTCAATCCATTTTTGCACAAGAGGATGCAGAAATCCGTCCGATATCCCAAGGTTTTGCACGCTTGTTTGTCCACTTTACGCAATAGCTCAATCGTGATTAGGTTCCACAGAAGTGGGCACAGAACCCCTGATGATGTTGAGAATGCCTTACGAAACCATATAGGTATTCAGTAAATATGTTTTTATTTGCTTCAATATTATATCTGGCTCAGAAATCATTTGTGAATTTGATTTCCATAGCTTCAGTTTTTTATGAATGCTTTCGCTTTATCTTTTTGAATCAGCGAATTCATTTATTAATAATATATTAATATATAATATATATATATAATATATTAATAATCTTGGCTACGGGATCGTTCCATTCTTTCCTCGGGCTTCTCCTTTGTCGATTTGTACGATTTTCATCTGTCTTGGTAATCTCACCAAATGTCACCACCACCTAAGGGAGGCCCTCTCGAAATATTTGCTACGCTAGTTGTACCCTGATATCGGTATTCCGTTTTCTTTTTGTCCAGTTTACAGTATCTCCTCAGATACTTCATTTCGGCCGCTTGTATTTTGTTCTTCAGATTTTCTGAATCTTTCGGGAATCTAATTTAATTCTATTAGGTAATTTGCGAGCGAATATTATGTAGAAAAATAAAAGCATAAGAAAAAGAGGAAGAAGAAGGCTGACACCAAGACCAAGGACAATGCCAATACCAAGAAGAAAAACAATACCAGGACAAAAACCAAGGCCAATACTAAGGCCAACACCAGGGCCAAAACTAAGATCAAGAAGATTAAGTAGAGTAAAAGGGATAACGAAAAAGGATAGCAAATAGGACAAGGTTTGGGAGTCCAATCAATGTTAGAATCTATAGAGCAACAACAATTAAGTTGGTCAGAATACTTGCGGATGAATAACAACAGGTAAGTATAAAAAGTTTTGGGAAGCTAGATCACATATAAGATGAAGGAAACATGGGAAGATACAAAAGGAAAGTTACCGATTTACCCATATATTCCATTTCGCAAATTTATTATTGTCAGACTTGTTCGTGGTGCAAATTTTTAAAGGTACTATAACAAAAAGTTTTGTGTACACGTGAGCACATCACGTGGGTGAGTGTTGCTTCGACTCTTGCACATGCGCGTGAGCTTGTAAGAACTGGAACCTAGTGCCATTTATGTCCGCAAGGAGTGTGCATTTGTTACTCTGTCTTCAATAAAAATTTCAAAGACTGCGGGGTAGTACAACAAACAGACTGCTCGGATTACTCCTCCAGCACCGAACATTCGGTTATTCGACTTGATCATGGGAATCCACGTATTCCCGAAACATGTGTCGTTCCGAATTAATTAATACTTTGTGCGGGAGAAGTAATCCGAACAGTGTGTTTATTCTGTCTTCAATGTTTACGTTTTTCCGTAATATCCACAAATTCTCACCCCACCAAAAGTTTTTGCAAATCTATGAGGCACATGAATAAATTTTGGTTATAATTAGTACATTTATCAATTAAGTGCATCGATTTACAATCAAAAATTTCATCCAAATAACCATAAAGTTCTCAGTCCTAAACAAATTTGCCTCCATTATGATTTTCATCAAATCCTTTAAAAAATCGGTTATAAAATTTAATGTTAGGTTATGCAAGTTTGTATTTTTTATCTATATACGTTATAATATCTTTTAAACCTTTCAGGCCTCCTTTGAACTAGTTTTGCACAGTTTGGAAATCGCTTGTTTAAATAACAGATTGAAGAAAAATTGAGCAAATCTCTTCGAGTCGCTTATTTCGGGTCCAATCACTGCAAAAGAGCAATCAATTCTAGTTACTCTAAATCAAATTCACTTCCAATTTTAACGCAAGCGTACGTGAAATAAAAAAAAATATTTCTTCATCCGTCCCTTGATCTGTCGCCTCCCGAAAACTACATAGAACCAGCTGGTGTGGATCATTAATCATTTTCATCACGCCCGCTTCTTATATCTAACGAAAATAAGATTTGATTGGTCGTCAGCACGGGTGGCGACAACAGAAGATGGGTATAAATGATGGGAACTCTCCGCGCTCCTATATGTTATACGGTAGCTTTTTACCGACGGCCAAAGCCGGAGAGAACCGGCACAAACTTCGATTACTGTTGGTCGGCCATAAAATATCCTTGGGTGCTCTAAACATGCCCACCGCAAACCGCGAAATGTTTGTCTGCACCGGCGCCAGATGTAATTGACTGAAATTATGTAACCGCGCTAGGCCATATATTCGCACTCCCATGCATAAGTTAGCCCATCGTCTTAGGTGCACCTTACCCATAATTTCGGCTTGTTTCAGTATTTATATGTGTATGTATTGGGTGAGATAGTACTACCTCCAAACGTATGCAATATTGCAAATTACTGTTTGCTTCCATTCCGATACTTATTGTTAGTAAACTTATTGTTAGTATAGAACCAGTTAAAGTGTTATTCAACACATTGATACCATTCGCATAAGAATCAATTGCACAATTTCTTTATCAGCAACAAACTTAATATGGCTTCCTCAAAAATAGGTTTATATTCCGCCTGATGTTACTCTCTCAGAAAGTTGAAAGCTTTTTAGATATGTTAGAAATTTCGTCTTAAGCTCATGATCACAAAGTATTTATTATTGGTGACATTAATGTAGGTGCAATAAATTAAGAAAAGTTCTTCGCTTTAAAATCCTAAACCAAACAATCTTTGAATCAAGATTCTTTCCTTTTGTCGTTATTTTTTTATGCTTGATCTGTGAAGTTCACATACGCCTTTTTAAACTTTTGTTTGTTTATCTCCGTGTTTGTCATTTAAGCATTTAAATTTTAATTCCTATCTTGTATAGTCTTTATCTTTATTTTAATATAAAACATACAATATTTTATCGTTTTATTATTATTTTATATACCGGCTATTGTAGAAACTTCCGTTTATATGTAATTTCCTTTTTATCACTTCCGTAATTGTATTATTACAAATACACGTGGGTATATGTATTATGTATTATTCATTGACATTTTATGTAATTGACCCCATTCGTGTGTCGTCACAAAACCGAGTTGGCATGACAATGCGCCATGATTTGTTCCAAACAAAACAAAATACTTCAAACATAGTGAGCTGATAATCATCATTCCTGTGAAATTGATTGCTTATTTCTTAGCAAGTTGTAATTTTCCTGGTTGTCTAACAATATAACTGCATATTACGGCATAATATTATTATTAAAGATTATTATGACCACAGGTAAAGCAAATATGAAGGAACGCTCCTACAATAAAGAAGTAAGTATAATCACTTTACATAATTTGCAACAGCTACACCCAAAATATATTGTTTTTAGATTAAACTCACTGAAAATACTAATATTGCAAGTACACACTGTACATGATCAAATGGACTACATTATGTCACCATAGCATACCATAATATATCAGTCACTAATAAAAGATGTCTGTAGAATGCCCCAAAGACCAGTTGAATACATTACAAACCGTAGAAGAAATGTATCCAAACAAGGAATACTGAGCAACTGATAGGAATCTATCGGAACAAGAAATTGAAGATTTTAAAGGTTTGGATGAGGCTGTTTGATATCTTCGTACATCTCGTAACAGATTGATGGAGGAAATTGTGATAATTAAAATATAATGTATTTGCCATATTTTTTGAGTGAAAAACAATGCAATACATGCACGTAATTAAAATACTTAATAAAAGGAAGATTTTTATTTAGCCATTTCATAACAAAACATCTATCCTACTATTTACAGTGTAATTGTAACACAACATAAGCTAATGTCTGTCGTATTTGCGTATATAACAATTCTTACTCTTGTGCAGTAGTTCAACATTCTGGTATTTATGTTATTAGTTGCAGCTACAAGTTAGTGACCACTGGTTGGCATGGATGGCTGTCGATCAATATGTATACAATATAAATTTATTATTTTGACATCCTCCTATATCCATCACCATGTGTATACAATACAACATTAATCAATTTATTTCTTTAACTCAGAGTTTTTTGAAAAAATACTTGCACTTCTTCTGCTCACTGTGATGATTACAAGAAAATCACATCACAGATTTGTTAATATGATAGAATACAGGCCAAAAAAGAAACACGATACCATACAAACTGCACATAAATTTAGAAACCAAGCATTTTTAAAGGAAGTCGAATAACGTGAACAGAATGCGAGGTTATGTAGCTTGTTTTGTTTGGAAAAAGTTTGACAGCGTTGCCATTTCTTGACGTCAACACTAATGCCCTCAATTGAAAAAGAAAAACAAACTGAACACCTAACTACACCAATACTCCAAATGGAAGTTATGTATTATTGTAATATAATAAACCAGACATTAATATTTTTTTATTTAATTCCTAAGCAAAATGTGAAAAATTTTAAATATAGTTTATTGAAAAAATAAATCACATCACAATAAACAGCACATAAAAATCTATAGGGTTCAGGAGTCCTCATTATGAATAGTTTGTATGTATAATTTGTTGAGCACAATCAGCAACAGTTCACTTTGGCGACGGCTTTTGAATATGTAATCGTCTATTTTTAAATGTGGTTGCTTCACCAACTTCAATTTTTCGACATTCAGGAATAATTCGCGTGATAGTGCTCCTTGAAACATTTGTTGCCTCAGAAACTTTTCTCAATAGATTACATAAACAATACGGAAATATTATGCTTCTATTTTCACAGCACGAGATGTAAAATCTGTTACCCGTTGTATGATGGTTTTTTAAATAATTGTACACGCTGAAAACTATTTCTCATGCATCTTGTGATAAATACTTCCTCTTTCTACTTATTGGTGACAACACAAAACAAGTAATTTCTCTAGA
This sequence comes from Osmoderma eremita, assembly GCA_031763485.1. NCBI lineage: Eukaryota > Metazoa > Arthropoda > Insecta > Coleoptera > Scarabaeidae > Osmoderma > Osmoderma eremita. The sequence goes on from JARFOC010000582.1 coordinate 50,441, forward strand.
TGTCGATGGTTCTAACATTCTAACCTATAATTTCGATTAGTTCATCATAAATTATATTGCTGTATATTGCTAGCTTACCTTCAGGTAAAAGAAATAAATCTAATTAGTTTTGACAAAAAAACTCTTAACAGAATGAGAATGACGGAAAAATAGCATGCATTACAAAACACACGTAAAAAGACCCAAACAAAATGAACGACAAAAGAGAACTGGCGCAATTACGAGTAAGTATTGGACTGTAATAGATCAGCTGTTCGTCACTGAAATATTTAGAACGGTCTTATTATATTTCTGTCAATCTCTTACCATATTTACCGCTTTCTTTAAGACGAAAACTGGTCACTGTGTCGATCTCATGAGATACTGCACGCACTCTAGTTCTTATAGGTGACGTTAAGCGACATAGTAGGTGCATTTTCCTTAGAGGAAATACACAATATGCAATTGAAACTAATTTCTTCAATTGTCTATTAAAATTTTTATTAGCTTTCCAGTAAAATTGCCCTTAAAATTTTGATGGGTTTGATGAAGCATAAACTATACCAATCTATATATTAAAATAAGGACTTACATGTTTCCCTCCACTGTTCGTATCTAACTGTTTTGGGTTTTGAACTAATTTTAATATTTGTTCGGGATGGTATCGTAAATAAACAAAACACGCTAAAACCGGAACAAAAGCCCGCCCACCTTATTTCCTTTCCCAGAACGAGGGGAGGATTTAATTCCAACGAACGTGATATAATTCCTACGCTCAACTTATAATCTAAATAAATCCGGTAAATGTCAGTAATCCGAAATGTCCTTTTCGCCCGCCTGCTCACACGCATAATACGTCTTTGTTTCGATACGAATAAATTACAAAAAGAGATTAGTATCTTCGCCGGAGCGTAAATCACATAAAAAGGACGGTAGGCAACAAAAGACAAAGACCTTTTTCCGATAGAATCCGCAGAGACACACGGTGGGTATAGGAGATAAAGCCGAAAACGAAGCGATTTGGACCCCGCGCTTTTATAGTGTCAAAAGCGTTCTTGTTCGTACCCCAAACCGTATGCGTAACAGCGTAGAATGGTAGAAAAGAGGAACACTTACGGTTTGTAAAGCAGAGCATCCACAGTCCGGAGATTGTCAGCTTCGAGAGGTAATCCCGTTCACCGGTACCGTTATACGAGGGATTGTGCATCTTCTCTTCGGTATGGAGCCATTGATTGGTGAGCATCGCTACCGTAACTACGAGGAGGGAGACAGTGGCGGCCAGAGGCGTCAATACCCATAGGCAGGAGAGGGCCAGCTCTATTGGACCCAAGTGGTTGGTGTCTTCACCCGGATCGGACGGTCCGGGACTGCGGGTTACGGCTCGTTGCATGACCGCCGGCAGAACGGAGCCCGTTAGAGCCACTTTAATTTAAATGTTACAACACAACGCGAACGACAACACTACACTCGACACCGTATATCCAATTTTCATCTTGCTTTCTCGATTCTTCCAAGGTTTTGATTTAAATTCTCCGTGAATAGGATTTGGTTTCTGTATTTGATTTTGGAAGGACGTGACACGTTTTTGAAAAGTTTCTGGTGTTTTGGTTTTGATTTTTCGCCATGGCGATTTTTTAAAATTTTGATTCAATTTGATTTTCTCTTACAGCATTACCACACTAAATTAAGATTCCTCATTTTCCTGCAGTTGAATTCTTGATTGCCTAGAACCTAAAATAAAAAATACAGTAAGTATACACAACAATTTTTATTTTTAATATAAACAAAACATTTGCAACAGAATTTTCCATATATCTCCCAACTTACACAGAGACCACCTGGTTATAGGATACCATGATTTAGGTGGTCGACTATCAGAAGATGGGGCTACTAATAAGCGCACATCTGCTACTGTACGCATTACTTGGCTTACAAGGGAAGGTAGGCAAATGTGTCATACTGATTTAAATGAAACTTGGTGGGTTTATAGACCAATCTAGTGTAAGACCAACGGCAACTATCTTAGCTGCCCAATCGC
>JARFOC010000582.1:74861-86155 GCA_031763485.1 Osmoderma eremita
GTAGGAGTTACTCTACTTGGTTGTAATGATGTTAGATTCAGATTAAATGATTGGAATAAATCTATCAAGTTATTTCTTATGCTTGTTTTATCTGGAAAATTCATATTGTAGTCACCATCAACTAATATCTTAGCATTAAACTGCGCGATGTAAGCCAAAGGATCAAACAGCGTATCCATAAAAACTCTATCTCCATTAAGTGATCTATATAATACTACTATTATGGAATAGAACACCAGAGCAGGTATAACAAAATAAATATTATCATTATGATAGTAACCTCCTTCAAATATGCTAGGATTACATGTGCATAGGCGCCCACGCATGACAAACACATAATGACTTTCAATAAGCGTAAACAAATTGGGTTGCACTTTTGCGACATCCACTGGTTGTTAGGACGAAGATCACAACATTAAAAAAAAATTAATATTACTATATAAAACTATCCTGATATCCATCCCAATTTGCGAAAATATATTCAAAGCAAAGGTGGAGGTTTCACTAATTGGAATTATTTTTTGAACAAAATGCAAACAATTGGCTTATAAACATTTTGTCATGTTGGCCATTATTAATGCGTAATCAGAAAAGAAACTCTTATTTTTAAAGTAAAAATATGTAATTTATTTTTTCATTTAATTAAACTTATTGTAAGGTAACATTTTATATTATATCTTTAGCTCAATAAGTTTATAAAACCTAATAGAAAACTTAAATAAACATAAATTTCCCAATAAGAAATCTCTTGGATTTTAACAAAGTATTCATACTAATGATGCATGGGAAATTTAATATACCCACCTATACAATACGTTGACATAGTATAACATCAAAGGGTCTCGGCTACTTTGCTATAAACTACTGTAAAGTTAGGTCCCTGTCAAATTTGCCATATCAGCTCCCTACTTATTGAATATCGAACATAAGTACATACACCTCCTTCTGTATACTATTTGCTTTGGGAGTAATTAAGCCAAGCAATCTGCATTAATATGTGCTGGTTGTCCCTCATTGCATCGCTCATTTACTTCAAATTTAATTAGTCACCAGCCCGCTCTACTGGCGTAAATCCAGTCTAAGGCAGGATTATCATATTGAATATGGAAATGGTGAGTATAATCCATGAAGTGGTCTCGTAGGAGTCGCCGCACATATTTTAATTTCACTAAATAGAATATGTCTTTAGCTGGAATGAGAGACCCACTGTGCGGCATTCGTGGATGATCTCTTGACCAAGAAAGTTCATAATCAGTTCTTCATCGGCCGCTTGTTCCTTTTGGTGTCACAGGTAAATAGTAAACATAATTCGACGTTCTTGAATCCGTCTGTAGTCTTCTCCTTTTGGGGTTGATACGTGTATAGAATTTTATCACACAGTAAAATGTGATAATGTTGAAAACTTGCATTTGTTCGGTATTGTTAAAGAAATAATTCAAGTCATTGGTGAAGCAGATGTTCTTGTAATAATTTACTAAAATACATTATCATAGGGAAATTTTGCATTTTAATATTTGTACAGGTGACATCCAGGTGCCACTTCGTATTCACATAACCAACTTTCAACATAGGCCATATGCGCGACATGTATCATCTTATGGACGAATAAATTAATTCTGGATAGCATGTTAGCTAAACTGTGTCATCTTGATGGTATCCTGCAAGTTTCATTGAAATCGATCCTGTAGTTTAAACGTGGAAGAGGAACAAACATACAGATAGAAAATCACCTTCATTTATATGATATAGCTCAGTAGAGATACTTGAATAAAGTTTAAACAGCTATTAAAAAAGAATTGTATTTATGCTAAATTTAATAATCATAGTTTTTAACGGAACAATTTCTTTAGCAAAACGTATGCAATAAATTTTTATGACCAGAATATGCGATATCTTTAACGTATTCCCTGTATGCAGTAGTGGTAATGTATTTTTCTTTCACACTGGACCACCAAATTAAATCAAACCGGTTTGGTTTTGAACAATTTTAGCATACTAAAATAGCAATTCCTTCACCTCGAGGGTTTGCATTTTTTCGCCTCTGTTCGGAGGATCATTTGGGATTATAAAAATAAAAGATATTTCTCTATCACATTAATAATTAAGAAATATGCAACGGCAACAGTGGACTGGCTTTATCTTTCCCAAAGTTTCTATGAGATAAGTATTTTAAAGAATCAGTCAGTGGCTTTGTCTTGGAATTTTTGGAACTGGACATATCCTAGATACAAGACATGTATTAAATACAGTTAATGTTATAATTATATAAATCAAAATTTAGTTAAGAGTTTGAAAATAGGTAACATTTAATAGTTAAAGTTATAAAATCAGACTTAAACAGGTAGAGGGTGGAATCTTCTTGGAATAAATGGTAGATGAACTAATTCATTATTTTAAATCCATATCAATCCTATTTTCAGGTAGAAATAGGCATTTAATATGTTAAATCTCCAATTCAATACGGTATATATGACAGCTTCAAAATTTGCCAAATCTAAAAAGGATAATAAGAAAGAAAATATATTAAAAGATGTGAACAAAATTCGGGAAAAACATATTAAATTTAAAATTAAACGTAAAATAAATAATTCGTTATTAAAATTGAAAATATTTTTGTCAGATTGGTACAAGGGAGATAGGAATTTACGCGTCAGTATAAAAGCTCGCGGAGAAAAAAATTAAGGGGAATTTAATTTTGGTCGTGCAACCGGAATCACGCTTCATCACTTGTTAATAAAAAGAACGTATAAAACAAAATAGCCAGCGTCTTTTATATGGGAAAAATTTAAATATATCAATATTTTAGGTATCAATGAAGATCGTGCACAGTATTTCAAGTTTTTCTTAATAAAAACGGACGATTAATCATTGCTATTTACCTTCTACGATGAACAAATTCCTTGAGAGGCACTCACCTTGAATCCCATATGCTACTAGCTGTCCTTGCTGTCCCCAAGAATGGCGGCTGTCATGGAATTTTGGAAAGAGAACATATATTCTTGAGCATGAAAGCTGATTCCAAACCTAACCCTCGTTTAACCTAAGCAGACAATCATTTGAAGGTATTTACTAGAATTTAATGGGGAGACATCACCACTTACTTGTATGTTATAAATATTAGATCACTGGTTGTGTATTTAATCTTCATTAAGTCAATAAAAAAAATTTATTAAAATAAGTTGATATTTGATCACAACATTAATCGTTGTACTACACAGCCTCACTTCATTATAGATACTGAGAGATACGAGATCTATTTAAGGATTAAAAGAATTGGGTTATGCAATTTACATTACTTGTGAGTATCACAAGTAGGGTGGTGATCTATCTTAATTAATTGATATCAGAATTAAAAGAAAAGGGTTTAGTTAATAATTTTATTGGAGTTCAGATACAATAATATAGATATTAAAGTTTTCTTTTATGTAAGCAATTGGGCCATAGGTCGCCTACTATTGTTATTGTTTGTTAAAATTATTTATTTGTGTGTCATTATATTTATTGTTTCCCTTATTCAACGGTTTTCATTTTGATTTCTAAATTGAGCACAACATTACAAATCGGCACCACAACGTGGGGCTCGATAAAAATTAATTCTTCTTTCCTTTAATTGGGAGATTATTTGGGGGGACGGGAAGTAACATAAGAAGCAGCGCTTTGACTAGATGCTGTTTTGAATACACCATGAAAAATAAAAAATAATCAAATGTACTTTTAACAACAAATCGGTAGTTGTAAATACAATATCCATTTTTCATTTGTACTTCCTTCGCGTATAAACAATCTGGTTACAAACTTTCTCCGTTCTTTGGTGTTCTAGTACTTGATGGTTGTGTTACGCCACGCTCCTCTAGGAACTTTTCATCTTTCTTGGTTCATGTTTTAACGAGCCTCCTCCTCATTCTCTTTGCTGGTACCTTTGCCTTCCATATTATTTTGACTGGTCTGTCACTGCTCATTCTGTTCAGGTGTCACCATCTTAGCTGGTAATTCGCGATCCTCCTAGCCACTGATTCTACTTTTGGTTGTTTTCCTATTCTTTCTATTTCGTTATACCTCTACCAGTCTCTCTTAGTTATTCCTAGGACTCCTCTCAAGTACTTCATTTTAATACTCTGGATTCGTGGCTTCATTCCTCTAGTAAGCATCCAATTTTCACACCCATATGTTAAGACTGGGAGGAACACTTTTCTTGTACGCAGTCAACTTAGCTGTCGTGGATATTTCTCGTTTCCATATAAATGCATTTCTCATTGCGTGGTATAATTATGATCCATTCTCGATTCTAGTGTTTCATGTGTTCCGATGTTACTAATGAGTACTCCCGAGTATTTGAAGACTTCTACTTGCTAAATCTCTCTGTTGTTTTCCTTTTATGTTTATATCCATGCTCGTTTTTCCTAGTGTCATGCCTTTAGTATTGTTTACACTTATCTTTACGCTTCTAGACGTTAATGCTACATTCCATATATTCAGGTTGGTCTGCAATTCTATTTAATATCTTGCAAATATTACCAAGTTCTAATGCTTGTTACTTTGAGATAAAAGGCGATATTACTTTTTTAATAACGGTTTTTGCCCTCCAGTTCATTGCTTATTGATCTTTCTGGCAATTTATTTTTTAGTTAATGGTGGGTATTCCAAAACTTTATTTTCTTTATTATTATCACGTCCTAATCAGAACAGCAAGGAAAATCTGTTACAATATCTGGACACAGCTATGTACAAAGGTGGAGAGAATTGGTTCTATATACTAGATATAGGGCATAAGTTCAGCATTTGTTCAGGAAACTAGTAAAAACCAGCCACCACACATGCACCACCGACATAAAGAAAGCGCGCACTTACACCCTTTTGCGCCCGATGCTTACGAGCACTAAATTTCATACAAGTGTATTATGCAGTCAGAACTTCTGGTCACGATTCTTCGCAACATCCGGTACATCTTACATCTAAATCACATTATGGCACTGACTACGGCAACGACTCTGGCGTTTAGTTTTTCTTTCTCTACGTCTTTGCCGGCTGGAATAGGAAGCAGCGCGTATCTGCGCCAATAACTCGCGACTATTTTCTATTGCCGTCTGGTCCATGTGTGCGTACGAGCGCACCACGTAACAGATGGTCCGGGAACAATGAATTTCATTTTTATGGAGATATTTCATAGACGAAGGTTGCGCTTATCGCTTGCAAATGAGAACGGAACGAGAAGGATACATTTTAATCAAAATCCCTCGCCGGGATGACTGGATACGGTGATGGCTGAGCTGAATTATTGCGATTTTGTGCGACGTGATGCATATTGAAGATATTAATTTTTTATGTCATTACTAGTTCCGTGTTATATTTATCGGATCCTTGATAAGTGCCGCCTAATACACGAATATCATTCAAATTAAATTCATTGTCAGGTACACACAGAGGGAGCAACAAATCCCGAGAACCACGTGATTGAAAATGTCGCCAACTTAAATTATATCTGTTGCTCACACTGCTTGTGTTACTAGATGACATGTAAACCATGTGTAAGCTGATATGCACGCTAGTGGTACCTATTAGTATTGCCGACCCATACTGCAAACTAACAAAATCAACCTTAGAAAAAATTACTAAATATTTGTAGCTCGCACGGTATTTTATCAAGGTAGACTAAAATAAATTACACCCAATAAGAAAAGGAAAAGTTTAGAGAAAGACGCCCTACCCTTCAAAAACCAATAATATGTATACTTAATCATTTGGTAACACAAAATTTTTAGATTTTTCTTTTCTTGCAATATTCTACTGTGCATCTGAAAAGTAAAGTTCTTCCAGATGCGGTTCTAGGTTAACCGGTTCGAGTTGGACGTTCATTGACGAACCCTCCACTCACAATAAGTCATAGATCCGTTAATAATAGAGAATCGTTTAACGAAATTTGATATAAACCCATTTAAGGTGCTTCTGAATCCAACGGTGCAGCCAACTTTTACTTGAAGAAAAAATAAGTTTAAATGTGTTTTAGCTCTAAAAAATTAATGGTACGCCTTTAGAAGTAAAACAGAAATCTAAAATTTGCCAAGAAGTGGTTTCCCATAAAGAAGGTCAATCTAATTTGGATAATGAATGTGCCAAGAAAGCAAAATGTTTGGGTATCCTGTTTGACTCAGCGCTTTCTATTGAGGGAGGTCTGGGTTTTCTCGACAAATCTAGCAAAAATTTTTGAGTGTTATTCAAGTGGGTGCACATCTCCCAGAGCGCTACGACTAACATTATTTTTCTTCGTAGATTCTGATGAGAATACGAATCTGGGGTTCTTCGCTCATCAAGATGGTAAGAGTATTTTTATTTTTACTATTTTAAGCCACCGTATCATATTATTTTATACCAAGAATTTTGAAGTTCCGCATACCTTGAATTTGTTGTGTCATCTAGAATATGGTTCGTTGGTATGGTACTACATTTATCTAGGGGTGTAAGATTAATAGCATCTACCGCAAACGTGGCACCGACTACAATGAAACTCATAACTTTCGCAGCCTTGATGAACGTATTAGACAAGAATCACTGAAGTACCATGAAGCTACTTATTTTTTTGCTCTTTGATACCATTTCGATGTAATGTTTTTTTATGGTATTATTACTACTATTTTTATTAGTTTACCTTGTACACCTCATAGTAAATATGTATTAATTCTAGTTTTTTTCCCTTATCCGAGTCGTCTGACTCCGGAAACACTTCCGCTTTTTGGCTTGTTGTATTTATCTTGAAGTGTGGTATCCATGCACTATACCCCCATTCCCAAACTCTTGTACGCTGAACCAGTTGGTCTGTATAGTCTTCTGGGTTTATTTTTGGTCTCCCAAATATTACCTGTCAACTAGGATCTAAGGCCTTACATTCACATAAGATGTGATATGCAGTCCCTATTGCTCCTTCAGACAGTCTTGGGTACTCAATGTCAACCCCAATTTTCTGTCCTTTCAGTGCACAGTATCCTGTCCACGAGACCTATTACTATTAATGAAGGTGATGCCTAATAAAATTTAGTAGTTCATCAGCCTTCTTTAAGGATGGCTCCTTAATAAAGGTTTTAGCATGCCTTTGGCTCTTTGCACTTTTCCTATATAACACTGGTTAATAAGATTTTTTCGCAAGCACACAAATGCCTGATTCCCATATACGCTTGCATGCTGAAATCAATTAAGTTTTCAGAATTTCGCGGCGAATTGACATTTAAATATTAAAAACGGTCTTTCACACCTCTTCTTAAAAAGCGCTAATGAGCAGTATTTCAAGTGTAAAGTAAGTAATGAAGACAAAAGCTGGACTCCCCATATTTGCTGTGTTACGTGTGTTAGACTTCTTACAGCGTGGGCAAAAGGTAAATGACATATGCCTTTTGCTATTCCTATGATTTGGAGGGAACCATCAGATCATATTATCGATTGCTATTTTTGTCTAACAAATATAAATATGACTTCTAAATCCAAACATACTGTAAAGTATGCCAATATTCCATCTGCAATGAGACCAGTACCTCACGGTCCGGAATTATATGTGCCTAAACCTCCACAAAACATGACACTAAGCGACGATGAAAGTGACGATGATACCAAGGCAAATAAAGTCGTCCTATGTTGGCAGACTGTTTGTGATGCAAAGTACAGTCGAAAGTCATATATCAGCACATTTTCCAAGTAACTATATCACTGTGTACGTCATTTTTTTTATGATTTATACACATATTATAATATATACTTTCACAAAATTTCATTGTTTTGTCTACCTGATGGAAAAATTCTGAAACAGATATTAAATAAGTGTAAAAAGTACTACCAAGTTCACCCACTTTACTTCGTGGGACAAAATAAATCTGAAATTTTGTTGACTAGTGTAATTGACCGAATGTAAAGAATCAGATTTTCGAAATTAGAGTTAATGATTTTTTAAATAAAAGTTAAAACTATCCCATTGCAACACATTTTCTATTCGTCGAATCGTCGAAAGAGAGACTAGTTGGAACTTTATTAGAGATAAATAAATATATCAAATGTTAAGTAGTTCCAGTTATAATCCCCCTGATGTAGCTTGTAACGGTACTCTTACAATAATACATAAATAAATAAATAAATAATTAATTTGGCTACCATGAGTACTCTATTTTATACTTATCTCAGGTCGCGCAGTTCTGGTAAAGTAAATCACCTACCTTATAATAAATTTATTAACCACAAGTAAATACAATATACAAAAAAAAACCATTTAACACAAATAAACACAAATGATATAAAGCTAATATTTCTAACTTTTATTTACCCCTGAACAGCTTTATTTATAACCCCTTAAATAACTTTATGCATACTAAGTTGCCTATCAAGCCGATTATATCCTTCAACTTGAAATTATATCTGCATATTAAATTTCTTTAGTGATTAACCTTTAGTTCATTAACCATCAAATATTCTTTAAAAACTAGTTAACTGGGTTATCTCTACTTTACTTGTTCAAATTAACCGGTGAGTAATCACTTCTCAATTCTTATATACTAGGAATACCCGGGGATAAGTTTTTTCCTTGTAGGTTAGGTTACGTTGGATGTAAAGATGTATCCGGGATAAGGATAGCCATAACTGCCTATCTGGGCGATGGTGTGGATTGGAACATGTAGGTATTGAATTATAGGCCACCAGCTATTGGGTCTGGATACCGGAACATAGGATTTTCGGTAGGTAAGTTCGTTTAATCATTTCTTGTTGACATCTGAGTGATAACTTTGTTTTTTTAATAATTATCCTTCCATGCGAAAGCGTGTTATATTTATGATTGATTAATAATTGGCTACGTAATAACTCTTTTACGAGTTATTCCTTCGTTATTCTCGCACGTGATTCTTTCTCACCCATTACCAAAAACTAATTGCCCTCTTCTATATTTGTTTACCCCCATTTATAGCCTCGCTAACGCTTTCCCAATGATGCTAAAGACGATTGTTTCGTCCATTACCACTCTAAAGAAAATATATTTTATTTACATAACCAATTATTTATTGTAATTGTAAATTTAAATCTTAAACTTATGTTTCTGTTTCCTATATTTTTCTGTGTATTTCAATAACTTTTCTTTCTTGTTAATATTTCTAGTTCCAATAAACCCAGCAGCTGTCAGTTACCACACGGATTCAAGATTTATCGAACAATTAATTCATTTAAATCTGGAATTAGCATGAATACATGGATATGACGATTACTATTTTCACACACCACCTTTACAAGAGGATTCCATCTTTTCATCCCTCTTAATTTTACAATTATTACTTTGAATTGTCAAATCTTTACTATATGACAAAATTATAAATATACAAATTAATTCTAACTACTCATAACATTAACAATACTTGCCTTTCATTCATATTTTATGTTTATACTTTGCAACTAAGCACAACAAATCTTTTAATGGATTATTATCATGTGTACCGAGGGTTTTTGACACTATTTGTCGTACAGAGGCGTACTCTTTTAATTTACACACAATAATACAAGGTAATCTAATCCCATCAACTTAAACTTTCCAAAACTGCACGAACATTACCTTCTATTCCATTTAAATGAAAACAATATTTTAAATTTTACCGTTGCATTACAAGCTGTAATATCGTGAAACAATATTGTAGTGTTAAAACAAAAATATCTTGAAATCCTTAACATTTATTATGTTTTTTTACATTTTTTGTTGATTTTTAATTGCGTGTGGGTGATTAATTCGTATTTGACGAGCAATTGTCGTCTACGATTTTGTAAGGTCATGGTTATACCTGCAGCTTATAAACAGAATCAATCTATGCAGCAGAATTTATCTAGGTATTTACTTCGACACCGTGCAAAGGTTATTGTGTTACTGCCCTGTGAAAAAAAATTTCTCAAAGGTAAACAATTTGTTTTTGTCTTACCTCCATTAGCATTCAAAAAACCTGTGCATAAATTTCATAACCAAATATTCATTAATGTCACCCGCGGTTATTTCCAATGAAGTAAAATGTTTCCCAAAATTAGGCAGGTGGTCGTTCTCTTTCCTTTCTACAAACCTTCTTCACCTATAATGCTTATACCTCGTATGGGATATCGCTATACGGTATAGCTGACCATTTCTCAAACTACTCTGCCATTTAAGATTCAGTTTGGCCAGGAATCGGCAATTCAATAGCACCAGGGGTCGAGCGAACTGACAGTTATCGCGCCGTACGCAAAATTTATTATTAATTTCCCTCTTCCCTTCTCTTGCTTTTTTTCCGTGCTAGATGCAACCGTGGTCATTCTCCTCTATTCGTTTCTTTTTTTGACAGGGCGGTTTTCTCCGTTTCACCTCGTCGAAATTTGCATTTGAAAATTGCGGGCACCCATCTCCTCGCCTCTGCAGCCTCGTGATAAATAAATTTCTTGAATAACGAACGCCTAAATCTAGTCTAGGAAGGCGTTTGCGCGTGGAGATTTGCATCTTAAAACAGAAGCAGCAAATCTTTCTCTCGAACGTATTAAAGTTTTTGAATTATCGCCCGTCATACGGTTTCTATTGGAATAATATGAAGTTTGTTACCTAGAATTATAAATATGTACATGTTTCCTGAAATTTGACAGGAAATGAATATATATTATATACTTGTTGTATTAACTAAGTAATGACAATTTTTATTTTCACTTCCTTAAAACATGTTCAATTGAAATTCAAGAAAGACGGTAAGAATGTGTACCTAAAGAGTATCATTATTTGTGTATTTATAAAAAAAGTATTTCAATCTCAATTATTCCCTGATTCTAGAATAGTATTGTGTGCTCAATGTGAACTAACGCCAACAGAATTTGAGGTAGCCTTGTAGAATGTTCTTGGATTTACTTTCAGATATTTGTTCCATTAACCTTGCTATACCCGGGTCAAAATCTGAAACGCGCGCGCTCCCTCAGACCGACATTTGTAAAGCCTACATAACTTGTATTATTTAAAATTTTTTTAATACAACTCCATTTATTTTTAGAAATTTATTTAGTATTATAAAGAAAATTTTAAAGAAAAAAATTAGTTTTATTTATGACTAATAGTATTTTATTACAGCCTTTGTGAAAGGGGTTTAATTCTCAAGAGCTAGAAGAACTTCAACAAAAATATACATATCTCCATTCAAAACGAACAAAGGACAATTCAATAATTCAAAGGAAATAACAGGAATTAAAAAAAAGTAAACTAAATCTAGTCAGACCTGGTACAGTAGCAATCGGAACATCATAATGGCATGTTCCAAACAAAAATATTTTTTGGAATA
>JARFOC010000582.1:267519-279975 GCA_031763485.1 Osmoderma eremita
GAGTTTGAATCGTTCTGGCGACATAGGCGTAGCATTTGGTCGTTCCACTGACCTAAATCGTCCCGGGGGGCAAACGGAGGGCCCCGTCGAAATTTCAAGATTGCCTTTCTATTAAGAAAAAATCGCAAGATCTCAAAAACCTAACGCCCGCTCCCTAAACGGCACCCGCTCGGAGGTGATACCGCCCCAAGATTCGCATTACAAGCACTCTTTTCGACCGTACGCTCATGGTACGCCTTTTAGTATATAATAAATATAATAATTTACACTAGTTTAAGTATGAGAATACCATTATGTATAATATAATTCAAGTTCAGTTAATCGCCATACAACTATAAAACGGATCAGAATCATTGAATGAAAAAAACTTTTGAACCACTGCCGTCATCTCCAAATGCGGTACATATATTGCGCGCCACCACTGCAGCTTTGGTACGAAGTTTGTACTCATAGAGTAAATAACCTCCAATTAAAGTTTTATGCGTTGCCATTTTCAATTATATAAAACTGGGAATTAAACAAAAACCCAAAATGTGTTTGTATCCGATAAACGAGGGATTCATACTATGGTAGAAGACAGATAGCAAGTGCTATCGATCAACAACTTTAAGAAAATGTTCATGGCACTCTACTTTATACAAAAACCGCACGAACTTATTTGGTTAGCTGATATACTTCTAAGGATTTTGAAGACATTCAAAGAAAATCACAAAATCAAGTTTATTTACTTGGTTCTCAGTTTGGAAACACGAAAAATCTTTGCTATTAATTAAGAAATTTTAATTAATCTAGCTATAAGTACATTGAAGTTTACAATATGAAGTTAAAATTTTGAAAACCATGATCAAATCTATTTTTTTAATACGGTATAAATAAATAAATTTTCGGTTTTTCAACTTTTAGTTTTTCTTTGTCTCCGTTTATGTAATTCTCGGCTTCCTGGGGTTTAATTATTCTTTTACAGTTGTTCAAAAAGGAAGATGAACAATATTATGCTGTATATCAGGGATGGCCAACAAGTCGACCGCGGTCGACAGGTCGACCGCAAAGGTTATGAAAGTAGCCCGCGAAGCTAAAGTTGAACAACTTGCTTTCACTTAAATTAATGTTTGAAAATCTTAATTCGATAATTTATTCTTACAATAACTGTGCAACGTACCATTTATCCCGACGAACAACGCAAATGACAACGCATGCGCATATAAATGGCAATCGTACAAAATGGCGCAAAATCATGTGTCAGACTATAAAGTGACAGCCTCTGACTTCAATCCACTTGTTACTCCGTCTTTGTGCACTTGTATTTACTTTCAATTTTAGTTTTTTTTTTTTAGAATGATTAAACCAAGTAAGCCCGGAAAAAAATAAAAACTTATAATTATCACCGTGAATGGGAAGAAGATTATTTCTTTACTATGATGAAAGATAAATGTGTGTGTTTTATCTGCAGTGCAACAGTAGCTTTGCGTAAGAAAGCAAACGCTGAAAGACATTTTCTAACAGTTCATAAAAACTATGAAGAAGATTATTCACGTGGTACTGCGTTAAGAAAGGCCAAATTGCAACAACTGAAGGCACAATTAACTCCGCAACAAAATAGTTTTTTCAAATACAACGCGAACTCGAAGACTGCTACGATTGCCTCACTCAAACATGCTGATACTTTAATTAAACATAATAAACCGTTTCAAGGTGGGGAAGTATGGAAGGAGGCATTTATTAAAACTGGTGAAGTGTTGTTTCAAAATTTCAAAAATAAATCGGAAATAAGGGCATCCATCAAAAATATGTTGTTATCGCGAAATACAGTTATGCGTAGAACAGAAGGAATTAGCCAAAATCTTGAAGACATTTTAGATGAAGATATTAATAAATGCATTGTATTATTACTACAGTTTGACGAATCTACTGACTATATCGGTACTGTACAATTATCTGTCTTTATTCAAATGGTTTTCGACGATTTGTCGGTCACAGAAGAATTATTAACTATTATTCCAATGCATGAACGCACAATAGGTCAGGATATCTTCAATTTATTTAAAAATTATGTTGCACGTACAAATATTCTAACCACTGATGCGGCTCCGGTAATGATTCGTAATAAAAGTGGCTTCGTTGCTCTGTGTAAAGGTGATGATTGATGATGACATTCCAAATTTTATGAATTATCATTGTATTATACATACTCAAGAGCTATGTTCAAAAGTATTGAAATTCGATCATGTTATGGGTGTTGTATTTAAAATAGTAAATCCATGAGATCTAAAAGTTTGTCACGTCGTCAGTTTCGCGCTTTGCTGAAAGAATGCGGTGATGAACACAGTGAACTGTTGCTACATACTGACGTAAGATGGTTAGGTCGTGCTACATTTTTAACGAGATTTAGAGAACTTCTGTCACCAATATGCTCATATTTATAAACTAAAGGTGATTCATATCTACAATTAAATGATCAGGAATGGCTTGTTGGATGGAATGGATCTTGCTTTTTTCTGCGATGTTACTGAAAAATTACACCAATTAAATCTGCTACCATAGGGTAAAGGTAAAACAATAATATATATGATAAGCATTTTGAAGTAATTCAAAAAGAAACTAAATATGCTTGCAATGCAATTAAAACGTCGTGATTTAAAACATTATCAAAATCTGGCTGATGAACCTAAAAATAAAAGGGATCTTGCTTGCAACAAATATGCCGATATTATTGAACTGCTTCTAAAGGAATTTGAAAAAAGATTTCTAACATTAAGTGAACTTGAAGATATTGCCAGTTTTCCGTCTTGCCCATTTAATGACAACATCGAAACTAAACAACTTTCTTGGTCCTACAAATTTAGCATGCTTGGAAGAAGAAATAATAAATATTAAGTGACTGGTTTCAAATTGTAATTTTTGGAAACTGATAAATAGAGATGAATATCTAAATATTTGGAAAATTGTTGCACGTTTCAGTGCCGTCTTTGGGTCATCATATTTATGTGAATCCGCATTTTCATTTATAAATGCGATCATTCACAAAGTCGATCGCAATCAACAGATCAACATTTGATATCATGTTTGAGAATTGCCCTAAGTTCATATGAGCCAAATTTTGAAAAACTTGCTGCACGTATGCAATGTCGGGTTTCGTCCAATTAAACATTTTTATTCATTTGCTTATTTACAGTGTATTTTTTTATGTTAATAAGTATTTCATCTCAAAAAACTATAGTTTTTTTTGTTTATTTGCTAAAAAAAATTGTGTATTTATTTCTTTACATTGTATTTTTTAATTTAATAAATATTGTGCTTCATAAAAAAAATATAATTATTTGTTTTCTTTGTTTGCCCATAGTCGTAGTCGCCCACAGACTGTTTTACAGAATAAGTAACCCCTAGGGAGTATTATATCGTATTATAAAGATGTGATTACATTTGTGATATGTTGATGCTAGAAATTTAGAAATATTCATATCTTTGTTTACTAAATTTTTATTTTTATTCGCAAATCGGAAGTGCCTATCTTCTGATTTAGGAAATTAATATCAGCGCCTAAAATATTTGACGTACCTTTTTTTAAAATTTATTTCAGTCAACTTTATCAATTGCAATGTCCTGGTACCATTTCCATATTTGAATCGGTCCATGCACAAAATGTGTTGTAATGTTAACATTTAACATTACAACATCTTGTTTCGCTATGATAATGCAATGTATCAAATGAAAAAAAAAGTACTTACTTCCTTACGTCATAAACTCCACAGCGGTAATAAATTAATATATCAAACAAAAATTTGTAGGTTATAATTAATTCAAAAAACATTTTAATGTAAATGCATATACTTTACTTGTATCAATCAATGATACCCCAGACGCGATTTCTGTTGCACCTTCCGCTGTCACGATAAAGAATTTCTGTGTATGCTACCGTAAGTAGATCGGAGATAAATTGTATATACACACACCTTTGCACCGAAAGAAATCCTAAATCGATTCCACGAACTTAATGTAAATAATCCAAAAATACGAAATGCACGCCGGTTCCCATGCAGACCAATAAAGGAAAGCAACCCCAAGTGGCGCGCTATCCTCCTTGTGTGTTCCATCTTTCTGACCATAACGGGTAACTCCTACCGCCTCTCTAACGCCGAAATACAAACATATCTCTAAATATAAGGCGCGTGTGTATGAAACTATTAATATAGTCGAGCGAAAAATTCGAATTTCCTGACCCGAACTCTTAAAATAGTTTCCCAGATCTCTTCTATTTCGTGTAAGGCGAGCGTGTTCAGACGTCATTACATTTAAGGCACTCCGCGCTACGGGGATCGTTCGCGGTGGTGTCTCCGCGTTTCGCCTTCTGTCTGTACATCAATGGACAGGCACACACGCCGTCTATTATTAGTCATATGGTATGGTAAATTTCACAGTAACTTGAGAGGAGACCAGATTTTGCCTCGTACTACTCTAATACTCAAGGAGAGCAAACAACAGTCATGGTATTTTTCGGCCCCCTTCGACAGTTTTATTTATAAAGACGGCTTTCGCTTCTTTTCTTAGCATATCCCGCTCTCTTTCTATATACATATTAGCTGTAGCGTATTGTAGGTAAAGCGGAGTGTCGGGCGCTAACCTTATATGGAAACACGACCAGAAGAGAAAAAGATGGAAAGAGAAAACTAGACGAGAACAATTAATAACTTATATTTTTTCTCTCTTTTTTAATGTTTAAGTACAATTATTTTATTAAAACATATATTTAATCGTGTATTATAGCGTATAACTACATAAATAAATATAGTTGTAAAAAAAGACTCTTCTGGTGATGCGACCATAACCCCTAAATAAAATTATATAATTTATTGCCCCTAGAATAAAATAAGACGTTGTTCCTTTTTTAAATTATAATGAAATACAGTTCACCAGGCATATACAAGTTATAACAAAGATTTGAAATGTATAATAATAGAGTCTTTCTGGCAGTCCAACTGTTGTCGCAAACATTGATGTAATAATACAATAATAGTAATAGTAGTAATAATAAAAAAAATAAATATATTTAGAAGCACTTGCGGTGGACAATTCCAGGGCCGGATTCGTCGTATTCTTGTTTGGAGATCCACATCTGTTGGAAAGTGGAGAGGGAGGCCAAGATGGAACCACCGATCCATACGGAGTATTTCCTTTCTGGGGGAGCGATGATCTTGATCTTGATGGTCGATGGGGCGAGGGCGGTGATTTCCTTTTGCATACGGTCAGCAATACCAGGGTACATTGTGGTACCACCGGAGAGTACATTGTTGGCATACAGGTCCTTACGGATGTCGACATCGCACTTCATGATGGAGTTGTAGACGGTTTCATGGATACCGCACGATTCCATACCCAAGAATGAAGGTTGGAAGAGGGCCTCTGGGCAACGGAATCTCTCGTTACCAATGGTGATGACTTGGCCATCAGGTAATTCGTAGCTCTTTTCCAGGGAAGTGGAGGCGGCGGCGGTGGCCATTTCTTGTTCGAAGTCGAGGGCGACATAGCAGAGTTTTTCCTTGATGTCACGGACAATTTCACGCTCAGCGGTGGTTGTGAATGAGTAACCGCGTTCAGTGAGGATCTTCATGAGGTAGTCGGTCAAGTCACGACCGGCCAAGTCCAGACGGAGGATGGCATGAGGGAGAGCGTAACCTTCATAGATTGGTACAGTGTGAGAGACACCATCGCCGGAGTCCAAGACGATACCGGTGGTACGACCGGAAGCGTACAGGGAGAGTACGGCTTGGATGGCTACATACATAGCTGGTGCGTTGAAGGTTTCAAACATGATTTGGGTCATCTTTTCTCTGTTGGCCTTGGGGTTGAGTGGAGCTTCAGTAAGGAGGATTGGGTGTTCTTCTGGTGCGACACGGAGTTCGTTGTAGAAGGTGTGATGCCAGATCTTCTCCATATCGTCCCAGTTGGTGATGATACCGTGTTCAATTGGGTATTTCAAGGTGAGGATACCTCTTTTGCTCTGGGCTTCATCACCTACGTAGGAATCCTTTTGGCCCATACCGACCATGACGCCCTGATGCCTTGGGCGACCTACGATGGACGGGAAGACGGCGCGAGGAGCGTCATCACCGGCGAAGCCGGCCTTGCACATACCGGAGCCGTTGTCAACGACCAACGCGGCAACATCGTCGTCACACATGTTTGATTTGTTTCGTTTGGGAACTACTTCGACACGACCAACAGAAGGGACTCAGCAGCCACGCTTGTTACACTGTGAGTGCGGCCGAAAGCAGCGGCGGGTGATTATATAGGCGACGGCCCGTAATCTATGAATAGTACGGGTGCCTCATATATGGCGTCCTGCCAGAGACGCAGATGCACGGCGTCGCCCAAATAAGTCGGCGCGTTCTCAGTATGTGGGGGAATTCTGGAAAGGTGCTGCCCTTCCATAATTGTACATTCCGAAATTCGCACTTGCACTAGCTATTCCGTAACGTAATTAATGATTAGATCTTCGATAAGCATTCCTTCAATCCTGTTATATTGCCACCTACGCACATAAATCATCGTAGCATTAATCGTCGTTTGACATTCGCTTAAGTGTATCGTATCGTTTTCACTTTTTGGATATAAGCGTCCATACAACATTATACATGTATGTAGATACACATGAATAAATTCGGTTAATTAATTTAATAGAAAATATAAGAAATTCCCTATGCCTAAAATATTTATTACTGAACCGAGAATACTATATTTGGTAAGGACAAGTCTGATCAGTTGAGTGGTTTCAAATTCGCACTGCAAGTTTCTGCGTTAAATATGTTTCCTAAAATATGCCCAACTTTATAATTTTTAAATTAAATATGAACAAATAAATCAGTTTAAACTATTTCGAGAACACACAAATTGAAATAATTAGATAGCACTAAAAATAAAGTTTTCTCAAGAGAAAAACAATAGATTCATTTATTCAAAGCAATGGAAATTATTAAATTCCAAAATGTATTACTCCCTATTTTGTCATTTTGTATATATAACTTCATTAATTTTTCTAAATTAATTTGCAGATGTAGGAGAGATCTAATACTTCACAAGCAAGACGTATTCCACATAAGTGGGATATTTCATTATATTTGGCAGCTGTCACTTTATGCTTAGATATGCAAATCACCATCAAAACACGATATATAGCAAATAGCACTGAATATGTTCGTTAATATATTATTTTACTTAACTTCAATATCGTAATCCTCATATTATCATTAGGGTGTGTTCGTTATGAGTAAGACTTTTTAGACATTGCAAGTAATTTATATTAGACTATAATTACTTGAATTCATTGTTTAGATTTGTATATCACCCCGTTAGCACTTTTGAATGCCTTACTATGTTTGGTAATTCGCAATTTTTAATTCATTGTTTGAGAATCTATAGAAGCGGCATTATAGATCAGCTGTATATAATTTTATAATAAAAAGTAAGTAATCAAAATTGTTCTACATATTGTCGGCGTATTTGATTTTCACTGCAAAACCTGCGGAATGGAAATATTTTAATTCCAGGTAAATTAGCTTAATACAGGAAGGTGTCTGACAATCCCTTATTTTTCTGAGTAAATAATTCACTCATGATTAATTAATGGTCACAATTAAGAACTGCCTAATATTTATAGTCCTTTATTTACAAAAAAGGCCAAACTGGTTTTTATATTTTTTTCATCGAAGTCAGTAGCTGATTATACTTAACGGTCATATACTACCCAAAAATATATTCTACTGTAAAGTTTTAGTGTTCTTATATACCTATACGCTTTCATACACAAAAGGTTCAAGAGAATACTTATTAAACTAAATTTAACTACCACATAACATTAACCACATAAAAGTATCATAACTTACAGTTAATATACCTGATTATATTATATATTCTGCAAGGAACAATTTAATCTGCAACATCTATTTTTAGGAATCTCACACTTTCGTCAATGTAGAAATATTTTTCCAAGGGCAGTGTGGGAACCTAAGGTCCTCAACCCTATCATCGCGGGTGGAACAGTAACTGTTGTAAATGGAAGATTCCTAAATGATCCATGAATTAGATTTTGACAGTTTATGGACAATTCGTGGAGTCGTTCAAGGAATTTTATGCATTGCCCATACGTTCAGCGTTAATCTAACGATCACTATTTTGGTTGGAATGGCACTAGATGTCTCCTAGACCTATTCCAAGCTGATATTACAGATTTTGAAAGTGTACAGTTGTCACAAACATATCTATGTTCATGACACAACAAATTTGAGCTTCAATGTATGCAGGTTTTCAGACAGTAAATAGGAAAACGTCAGCTTGATCTAAAAGAATATGTCCACGCTCCATTGTTTTTTGGTTGTTTTGTAACTTTACAGTTGAGTTTATTTACTATTGCTAAAAGTTATTGTTCTGATAATGTGTTCAAAGATTACGAAACTATTTAAAAAATCAAAAACTAGCAGATATATGGTGAGTTCGAATACATCCTTTCCAAAGTTCTTTTCAACTCGGTTTGGAAGCTGTAAATTATTTGAGGCACGCCAAGTTCTTGGAATGTCTCGCTATTAATCTTCTTTATACGCATTGTACTGCACGAAACATTAACCAAACAGTAAATTTTACAGGAACCAAAAGATTTTACAGAGATTGCAACGAGAATATTGTTAGGAAGAATGAAAGTAGGAATGGAACAAAGACAAAAGCAAGGTAAGTTTAGATCAAGAAGGTGTTGTACAGACCATATCTGTATTCTAAGGATCTATCAATTGAATTCTTGACTTCTAAGAAAACATTCGACGGGTTGAATAGAGGTAGGATGCGACAAACATTGTAGCAATATGGCGTACCAGACAAGCACATAAAATTAATAAAACTATTTTAAGGGCTGGGCAATGAAGAGGGGTGTACAAAATAAAGCAGCAATAAAATGTAATGTTTTCACCCAACTGGAGGATCTTGCGTAGGAGTTTGCGAACGATATATGACTCCGGTCTGAAAATAAAACAAACACATACAGGGAAGAACTGTAAAGATAACGAAACAAAAAAATGGGTTTGAACGTAAACAAAAATAAAACTAAATACATGCAAGTTAATGCGCCAAGGGAAATGGTAATATTTTTAGGAGAATCACAAATATAGAAATTTCAGCTATCATGGAAGTATTATAAATAGCAGGGAAGTATTATAAAATACGAAGTCAGGAATAGAATTAACAAGTCACAAATTGCATTTTATCTTAAAACCTAGATGGGCATCCTAAACCCTACGAAGGATAACAAAAATACCAATTTACAACACCAATGTAGAAAAACATCTTATTATCTGCAGCGCAAACGTGGAAAACAATAAGAAGAGAAATAGAGAAATTGCAATTGTTTATATAATGCCTTCCCAGGATGTTTAATGAATAAGATAAATAATAAAGAACTCTGACGGCGAGAATTCGTAAAATTGACTATTAAAGCGAAGAAATATGAATGGAGTAATCTGGAATGGAGCAAAGCCTTGGCAAAGGAAAGTGACGAACAGAGAGACAAGGATTGAGTTAAGTAAATGATTTCATATTGGTTATGTACAGAGGAAAGACTTTTACAAAAGATATAACTTTTTTGTGTTATTAAATTGCCGGATTAATTTCATAGAAGGGCTAATTATGGCGTAATTGTGAAAATACTTCTTGTTCTCTATTATTTTCATCGTCTCTACTACTTCGCCCTGGTTTAAAATTTATTATTATATATTTTTTGTTTGTTTTGTATGACCTTTACCCACTTTCTCTTATCAGATAATACGTATTCAATATTCAAGGAAGTTATCACATGATCTCTAAATCATTTATATCAACGTAAGCACTTAATACTTATTTGTTGCATGTATATAGACCGTCCATTTTAACTCTCTTTATTATGCTTTATGCCATGCCATACTCTACTGGCATGGCATAAATATTTTTTACAGACAAGGCAGCTACTTCCGTAAACCATTGGCACAGTCTGCCAGACATACATATGTAGTGGTGAAACGACATCAGACATCGGTTCGCTCATCTATAAACGTCTTATATAATGTAACTCGATAAGCGCGCACAATAAAATTTCAAAGGTATCCTATATTCGTGGGGCATTCGAATATGGGACCGACAGATGAATATATCATGCTGAACTCCTTCTAAAATACATTTTATTTTATATCGTTAATGTCGCTTAAAATAGGTTTTTAACCATTCTAATTTTCGGTCAATATTAAAACTGTACTGTTTGCAATATTTATAGAAGCTTTGCACGGAAGTGCTTGTAATATCGGGGTATACAGATTGGCCTATTTTCACCACGTCTCACACGCATGGGAAAACTAAATGTTCGCTTATTACGTATTGCACTAGTGGCTACTTTGTGCTCCCACTATTCTGCCATTTACGAAATCTTAATATTTTTTAACTGGGTGTCGATAATACTACAATCTAAAAATGCGTTCTCTAAAACATAAAACCAGAAATCCTGCAATCATTATAAAACATATTTATTGTTTGTAAACGCAGTAATAGGTAATTGGGAAAAGCACAACTTTAAATTATGTTAATTTATCTTTGAACCCTTGTCAAGACTAATATGCAGTAGCCATCCTCTCTATTTCTGTATGTATGTATAAACCAGATAAGATTGACTTTTCTTTACACTTAGCTTAAACACCCCTGCTATGTCTCCACTTATGCAACTATTCCCTGGTTCAATTTGCCCAACATACGACAATCACGATAGTGATCATAGTAGTACCTAACTGCTGTTTACCGTTGGGTTTGAAGATTGCCAATAAATAAATATATACACATAACATTAATATAGGGCAACATAGATAAAGCAGGCATACAAATAATTAAACACACTGTATTGGATCACCCCTCCCGCACAATAGATTAATTAATTCTGGAAATACGTGGATTCCCATCGCCAACCGTATGGTCGAATTAATGTAAACATAACTCTTTTAAAAACATGCAGTACTTTCTGTCTGCCTCTCTTTCCCTCCAGCGATCCACACCACCGAACGCAAAATTCCTGCAAGAGTGCTGCTACTGTAATAAATCCATCAAATTGCAGAAATTCATATTATATCCGATTTGTTGGATATGTTCAGCAATATTCCCCAAATCGGTAATGAGCGATATGTTCTTTATACCGAGGTTGAATATCCCTCTTTGTTTGACTAATGTAATTTTTTTCCCGGTATCCAGGCTTTTGTGTCGTTTCCGGTTTCCTCAAAGGTTACGCAGTTGGTTCGCCGATTTATAACAGGTTTTCATCTTTTACCACGTTTAAGATTTCAGACAATAAATGACTGAAGAACCACTTCTTGCGATTCCTTACTATTTGTGCATGCAAACCACCTTTCGACATCGTATATTGTCATTTCCTATAGATTACTAATATCTAATGCGTGGATTCCCATCGTCAACTGTATGGTCGAATGAATGTAAACATAACTCTTTTAGAAACATTCTCACTACTTTCTCCCTTCCTCTTTTTTCCTCTAGCGATCCATAAAATATCTACAACCGCTCACACACCCCGGAACGCACAATTCCTGCAATAGTCCGTAACTATGTGCTGTTACTGTAATAAATCCATCATATTGCAGAAATGCATATTATGTCCGATTTGTTGGATATGTTCAGCAACACTCCCCAAATCGGGAATGAGCGATATGTTCTTTATACCTATCTTGAATATCCCTCTTTGTTTGACGGCTGTAGATGTTTTCCCTATATCCACGCTTTTGTGTCATTTCCGGTTTGTCTTTTGAGTTTCCTAAAAGGTTAAGCAGTTTGTTCGCCGATTTATAACAGGTTTTCATTCGTTACGACGTTTAAGACTTCAAACATTAAAAGACTGAAGAACCACTTCTTGCGATTCCTTACTCCTTACGCACGCAAATCACCTTTCGGCATCATATATTGTTATCTCCTATAGATTACTAATATCTAATAGGAACACTAATGACCCAAGTACAGACCCTTGCGGAACACATAATTTTTCTACGTTATAATATAGTCGTTCCTCTTTTTTCTAGTGTTAAAAAAATATCACTTATTTAAAGCGAAAGGTGAGTCATTTATATGTTTTCTTAAAGTGAGAAGTAACAAGACTGGACGTTGGAACATAAATCCGTTAATTTTGTATACGATACGGAACTTTGCAAGCGTTTCTAATGATCAAGCAAAGATTGATCGTTCGTATGTATTTGTTTCGTGTACACAACAAGTATTGTACTTATTGTAAGAAATTTTTTTTGTCATTTTCCGCCATCACACATTAGTAGGTGGTTAACAAAATATACAGCTCCGAAAATATTCTCTAATTTTTACGATCGTGTTGGTCATCACTCTAAATTTAATCGTTATTACGGGAGTTCATAACCTAAGCACTTAATGCTGCAACCAAAACGCGCG
>JARFOC010000582.1:282425-294064 GCA_031763485.1 Osmoderma eremita
ACTGTCATGCGCACTAGTGCTAGAATTTCAAATTCCAGAACGGTTCTCAAACTGAAGGTCCGAACAAACCTATTGTACCTTTACTTACTGTAGTCCTTCCGACTAAAAATCATAATGTTTTGGAAATACAACTTAAACGTCTACAAGGTAGACAGGATTTTCGTAGGTTATGTGCACATGACATACATACTGTAACGATTTTTTACAAGGGTCCATGTAACATATTAATTACCTAACAATTTTCGATAAAATTTAATTCACAATGAAATATTAGTAGAAAAGTAGGTTAGAACAATTCTTAAGGTGAACAATTCATTACCTGATAATTAAGTTGTAAAAATTATGGGGTAGTATAATAAACATAACTTTACAATACAACCTTACAATAGATTGATTAACATGTGTTTCAGGAATTCCTAGATTCCATTTCAACCATATAAAAGTGTGTAAAAGTATAACAACCTAACATTCGGTTATAGATTAATAAATGAATATTAATTAAACATGTATATTCAAAGAAAAGTTCATGTACATATATTTAAGAGTATAAAGGAAAAGAATAGATCTTGTTAGGAGAATAATATATGAAAGAATATTAAGACGAGGAAAAGGAGAGTTGCCAATTCATAGAGGAGCATAACTGTTGTCAGATTTTTCTCCGTTCATTTTTAATTTCCGCGCAAGTGCACGCCTATACGGCGAAATAAGTGCACATACCTACCAGTGCGATTACGGAACTGGGTTAATAATAATTAATGTAATTTACGCTTTCTACTAAAAATAATTTACCCGTACATTTTCGCAATTTCAAGGAAATCTGCATTTAAAACCATCACAGACGGTAATGAGAGAGCATATCGAATAACGCAGCTAAAACAAGTGAATTAATAAATATGTGTGCAATTATTATATTCATCACATATATAAAAAGTTTTAATTTAATTTTGCGAATTTGTTGGGCGTAAATTTTATTTGCCCATCACAGTGTTAATTATGTATGATTCTTCCGTCTAGATACAACGCGCGTCAGGAATTCCAATAACCGGCGCATTCCAATAGACGCCGCAAGAAAATAATGCCGAATGAAATAAACGCCGCACTCTAATAATTTTAGGGGAAGTGCAAACAATCAACGTCAAACGTTGGTATTAGGGAAATCCCCGTTAACCCCCCATTCAGATTGAATTCCGTATGTGATACTAAAACGAAGTCGTCTTGTATCAAAACTAAGTTGTAATACAATTGTTTTGAGATGGACAGCGAAAGAATAAAAATGAGGATTTGGTTTGATTCGAAATAGACGCCGCACTCTAATAAATGTCGCACATCCTTTAAACATCGCAAAGATAGATGCCCTCTAAATGATTAATCGCCGGGGTGCTTATTGGAATAAATACGGTTCGTTATTTTGCGTGTTGATGTTACTTGTGCGTTTAATTGTTTTATGTATAGGTACAGTTTTCCGTTTGTTTCAATTACTTACGTACGTATGGATATGCATAACAATACAGTTTGTTGCTTACATATATTAAGTATAGCGATGTATGTACATATATATGTATAGCATACCCTGTGCACACATATAATACGCTAAATACATATGTACTACGCATGTAGTAAGTTATACTTCGAACATGTTAAGCACTTACGCGAAATGTCGTAATATATTAGCTCCGCCGTACGAGTAGTAATTTAAAACGTAATTTACAACAGAATTTGCATTTTTAATTAAAATTAATAATGCCGTCGATTTATTGCCGGCTATTCGCGGAATGCCGTATAAGCAGAAGGGTAATTTGAATACGCGATGAAGCGCATTCATTTTCTTATCTGGCAGTTGATAGGTGGACGGGACCAGATAAAGCGATCGACGCGCGGTGCATAACTTTCGCGATAATTCGCTACAGAAATTGACCCTCAGTCACTATCCCTCCAGCGAATGTTAAAACCGCAAAAGGCATCTTTTATTATCCCTTTGAATCGTCAGCCAACGGGCAAGTATTTCATTGAGCCGAGAGTTGGACGTGTTTATTGTTCGGCGAGCGTTATAATTTTAACTTTGCAATGTTTTCATTTTCATTAACCTATTATGTACAATATACCTATTATACACATTGTCGTATACAATTATCTGTTATGTACCTACCAACTATAGATCGGGATACAAAATATCCAAAACTCTTATCTTATTGTTAAATGTAAAATGAAGGCGTGAATTATATATAATTGTGACTTCAGTAACCCCACTATATTTGTATAATAAAATCAGGTTTCGATGTGATAAATGTCCACAATCTCACATCATGGTCATATTTCATCGCTTTTCCATAACATGTTCTTTTTACAAGATCCTTCTCTTGGAATACATATATTCCATGTATACAACGAAATACCTGCTGATTACAAAACACTTGGTATCAATAGTTTCAAAAATAAATTTAACTGTTACCTGCTGTATGGCAATTACTACGACAGAATATTACTTTATTTACTTTATAAAGCACACTGTTTTTATTCTATGTTCTATAATATATTAAGTGTGCCTTTAAAAGAAGGTATTTGTCTGAATATCGCCCTCTGAGTTTCGCTAAACTTGGATTCATGCGACGTCGTACTGTCTCTCTAAGCGCACGGAAGCTGTATGAAGTCGCATGCAGCAATACTACCTTCGCTAAAGTCCACCCGTAACTTCAACACCAGTCGCTGCTGATGACGAATAACGATTACGTTCTTATTATCTGTAATTTGTTTAGGAACAGTTTAAGACGTATAAGGTTTGTTCAATATTTCGCTTTATGTTTAGAACGTCTTTGGAAGATTACTGCAAACATAAATGTAAAGCGAAGACGATAATAATTTAATCTAGATCGTTTACAACTATGGAGTTGTACAACTGCGGACATCACTACGAACATTGAAGGCATGTTGTTAAAAATTACAACAAAATCTTATTCAATAAGTACGAGTAGTTTCAAAACGAAATCTTAGTTGTGATGTACATTTGCACAAAGCGTGAAAACCAACTGAAAATTAGAAAAATATGAAAAATGTATAGTTGTTTTGGAACAAAGTAAGTGTAGTAGTAGTACAGCCCGCTAAAATACATCAGTCAGTTTAGCAAGGGTGGACGCTACTTTTAGAATTTTACTTAACTGGTTAGTATCCCTTTTAAAATTCTTAATATTTTGTCATTTTCTACGCGTAAATGACTGAAAAGATATAAGAGATGAAAGATACTTTACCTGCCCAATAATCTCCTCGGTTTAATTTTGACACTATGCTTAACCCCTTGTATATTAATAGATTAACTAGGAAAATGTCTGTTTACTACCAACTTGCGCTTTAGCTGCAATTTTTAATAGAATACATTTTGGCGCCTAACTATCTAGGAGTACTTTTTCCATATGACCCCGTTTTGGTTAAAACAACTTTGAAGAGTCGGTCATGCGAAATGTTTAAACCAGTACCACGTATGATACTTACTACTTGATTACTTGATATAGCGATGTCATCCGCCTGGTTCGATTAATCGTCCCTTCTATTTCGGCCGTTAGATCCTATTGTAGAGTGGATGCAATCCTAGAGTTCATCAAGTAGGTCCAGGCCTTTGAGGTAGCTCAGAACCTTGTTCAACGAGGAATTCTTTAGGTCGGCTAGGGAAGTAATTTTTCCCCCAAAGATGGAGTACCTGATTCGGGTGGCCGTCGGTCAGTGGCACGTAACGTGCTCAACTGTTTCTTCTTCCTCCATACACAGCCGGCATTCAGTTTCTTCCGATAACCCGATTCTGTGTATAGGTGTTTTCTGAGTCTGCAGTGATCAGTAAACAGAGAAGTCATTATTTTGAGACTTTCACGGACAACTTTGAGTAATTCTCTAGTTCTTATATTGCTCCAAAATTCGAGTACTTTCAACCAAACAAATTTGTTGCTTGGCTATCGTATATGATACTTTGTAGATAGCGTTGTAGATCGTATCTTGTCTTCGATAGAAGTCATTATTAAGCGGATGTCTTTAAATTGTTGCGAAATATGTCAACGTAACAATATGACTTTTATTAAATATTTTAATATGTAATTCGGGATGACCGTTTATCAATTTATGTTCTTTGGATGAACAATGAATCGCATCCGAGCCGACGGACGCATGGTTTGGCGTCCGTCGGCTCGGATGCGCCCGGGCGAGTGTTCGACGCGTCAATTCCTAATGAAAAAACAATTTAATTTAAAAATTGAATAATACAAGAGAGAAAAAGAGTGGAGCGGGTGGTGGTGGTGGTGAACGGGTGAGCTATACAATGTACACTACGGGAGAGAGGATAGAGGGAGCGGAGTATTGACCTGTACCTAAACATGGCGGGCTAAAAACCAATCCACCAATCGTTTGTTTTTACTTCTTTTTTTTTTTTTTGAACGAACGATGCAGTGACAGTTGGCCGATGGGGTGACGCGCGGAATGGGACGGTCGATGCTGTGTGGCAGTCGCAACGGTAACTCGGCGGAGGTGGGAGAAAGGGTGCTCTCAGCAGGAAGGACTTTCGGGGCGGCGGACGTATGTGACGTCACCGCGGGCAGCGCCGTCGGGACCTGTCACTCAACTACTAATGAGTAATGACTAACGAGTCTCGCGTGAAAATATGCAAATCAAATTGGGAAGCCCTATTTAATTATTCAATATCGTAGAGCGTCTAGTTCGCTACAGATCTAAATTGGACGTCGCATATATGTATGTATATATATGTATAGTGAAAATGAAGTGACTTTTCTATTTCCTACAACTAATATTATTTCATGTGTACTGTTAGGTTTAAAAAACTATTGAATTAAATGACCTATGGCATTTTTATTAAATTGTACAGCACCACTTGTTTACTGTTGTAAACAAGTACTTTGTGTAAATCGTTTAATGATTGTGTTTTGTCTGTAAAATTTCGGTTAAATCGTTTATATAAAAGGCAAAATTATTAGAAAGTATAAATAGATGTGTATATAAAGTCTTTTTTTGCACATCCGGGGAATCGGTGATTATTCAGCTTCTGCAACTTTTATGTAATACAAAGTCGTCACGTTGATAAGTAAATAATACGTGTATACTCATATACAGCTTCATATAGTACACGATAACAGCAACACGACGTTCTCCGTCATCTGAAAATAAGTAAATCGAATATAAAAGAGCGAGCACGAGGGAGCACCGAGTTAACATTGACCGCGACAAAGGAACAGCTACCTACATTTCTATAATAGCGGAGAGAATTTCGGAGCGGAAAGCAAACTTGCGACGCGCTCCGTCACTCTATATCGAGCCCGATGTGCGTGCGTGTAAAGTTAAATGTGTTCATAATTTACAAGCGTGTGAATGTAATCGCCTCGCGATATGATCTAAAGCTGTGCGCGGTGCGAGAGAGCGAAGTTCTTTGTCCACGGTGGTGGCGGTGGCGGCGGCAACGAGGTTTCCTTTACGAGCTACGTAAATACGGCATCGGCATGTACACAGAACAAGGCGCTTTACTACACCGGTCGGTGCGAACCCGTGATTCCCGTCCCAAAACACTGTGCGTTTTTAGCGAACAACATAATTTTTTACGTGGCTTTAAAGCATATGATCGCCATATACACGTATATGTATGTATGTAGGTACACATAGACGTGTGTGTAGATACGTATGGGTAACTTACACCAACATTAATTTTGATATGGGTAATACCCACAAAGTATTAAAGTATTATCAAAATTAAATTTGATGAAATCAAATTGACAAATATGTAAGTATCAACTATGAAAATGACAGGTTTGAGATGGGGGTCCTTTAATTGTATTCACTAGGATTTCAAAATCCCGATGGAAAATTAAATTTTGAAAATTACTACAATATTAATTGCATTAAAAATATGCTCATTTATTATACATATATATTACCAAAATGTGTATGTGTGTTCTTATGATAACAGATAATTTACTTTGTTAATAGATTTTTATGATTAATTTATTTCTTCAAGGAAAATATCAACTTACTCTTGAATGGCGGAAGAACAACACTCCCCTCTTCTTCCAACAACACACATTTATCCCTATGGTGGTGAATCTAGATACAGTATACTTTCTTTTCCCCAATATATTTATTTATCAATACAGATTGGATCTTTCATCTTTTATCCAACAAGATACCCTTATACAATGAATCTACAAAGTAAAGAAATCCACGTGACCTCTAATATAACATGACGTAAATTTTAAGTTAGTAACGAATTAATTATTCCTAATATTCCTGTCCAGAACGCTAAATAGCCGATATTTGACAGTTGACTTTCGTAGGCTGGGTGTTATATTTCGCTGATTGTTTTTGTCTTTATTTTATTCCTACGTCTTCGTTAATCAAAACAGTTTTTCTAAAAACTAATAAAGAATTAATATCGTTTATACTTGGTAAGTTAGTCGCGCGTTAATTGTAATGACGAATGTACGAATCATTGCATACAAAATTTCAGGTTTTCACAATGTTCACTACAGAGCATGATGCCTTTATTTTAAGGGCACATTGCAGAAGCGGTACTCAAGATGGTATTGGGAATTGGAATTATTCTCTGCAAGGTTGTATCGATCAATTTACTGAAGCTTTCCCCGATTTTAATGTTGACTATGATGCACTGAAACACCGCAGACATGTCATAATTCATCGATTTAAAGAAAGACACAGATGGACTTTTATTTTGTTTGGGAATTTAAAAAATAAAGTGTTCAGAAATCGACTAGATGATCTAGAAGAGTTGCAAGTAGCAATATGACAGGAAATTAACAAGATCACCGTAGAAGAAGTTCAAAGTGTATTTTAAAATTTAAAACGGAGAATAAATATTTGTTCTGACAACAATGGACAACATTTTCAACGGTTGTTATAACTTAACACAATATAATTATTTCCCTATTTCTCGTTTGTATGTAATTATTTTTAAAATCTGCAAAGGAATTCTATTTTGATTTTGATGATTTGGTAGTTATGCGTATTTCTGCTTCTGTTTGCTAAGTGATTTTATTATTATTTCATGATATTTTCAATTCTTCGTGTTATAAACTGGTAATATTACCAAAACTTTCCAATCATTTTCACCTTATATGTTTGAATATGTCTTTGCCCAAACGAAGCTATTTCATTAATTTAAAAATTTAGTTTTAAGTTTACTATGACTCATTCGACTATTTTTTTTTGTACGCGTACGCACTGGCAATTATATTTGAGCGTCCTGCTCCTCGCCGTCGTAGGGGCCGGGGTAGAGTGCCGGCAAATTAACAAGGGCGCCGTGTTTAGTTAAGCAGTAAGAACGTATAGTACGTATAATACATGCACACACATCGTTGCTCGGTGGGGTATTATAAAATCGATCGGATTCGGACCCGTATAATCGTAAGTTGTGTGTATGTACGTAATAAGTACTAGGTACCTACTATACAGGCTCGGTCAGAGGGGGCGAGCATCGCGGCCGGTCGACGATGGTCGGAGCAAAGCGACTATCGGTGCTAGCTAGCTGTTCGCCTGTCTGTGGGGTAAAAGAGGAGAGAACCGGAACGATAGAAAGGGTGAAGCTGCAGGGGTCCGCCGCTGACGCTGCCGCCTCCAATATATATATACATAGCGTATATATATAGGGAGGAGAAGGCGGCGACGAGCACATAGTCCTCGCTTTGCAAGCACCACCTCATTTGAATTTCTAATTAGCAAACCTCCATGCAATTATTGGATTAATGTAAATTACGACGACGCGTTGTGCTCACTGGCAGCAGAGGCGACGGGAGAGGAGGACGGGGAGGCCGTGGAGGGGGACGGGATAATTAAAATCCGTTGATTAATATGTAAATTTAATAAGATTACAGTTCCAGGAACGAATGGAGCCGGAGAGAGCC
This sequence comes from Osmoderma eremita, assembly GCA_031763485.1. Taxonomy (NCBI): domain Eukaryota; kingdom Metazoa; phylum Arthropoda; class Insecta; order Coleoptera; family Scarabaeidae; genus Osmoderma; species Osmoderma eremita. The sequence continues at coordinate 290,324 of JARFOC010000582.1, forward strand.
CGGACCGCTGCCGAGTTTCACACTCGCGCGCATTCCGAATCGTCCTCGTCGCCGGCACCACCGCCACCTTCTATCAGACTATCTATCCATCTATCCATCCATCTCTTCTCCGCGGTGTGTACGAGCGAGCGAGCGAACGAGCGAGCGACCGTTCCCCGAATTTCAACGGCGCCGTTAACAAGTTTTTAACGCCGCCTCCGAAAGGGTTACGTGATAATTTAAATAACGTTAATTTGACTTTCAATAAAATGACGTCACTCTATCTCTTGCATCCGCATTCCCTTTTATATCGCGGCATTTACCGCGACGCGGATTCACATTTATGTAATTAACGATTAACAAAATATATTACACTTAATCTATTCGAATAAAATTCAAATTCTTTGGTGTTTTTACGAACTCCGATATGAAATATGTAAAAGTATTAGCCACAGTTATTGGTTGGTACTATACTCCTATCTGTATTATATATGTTGGTATCATTGTATACTTATGTGTCTTTCTGTAGTAATCTGAACAGTAGTATAAATAAAACGTTTGCATCAATCGTACTTTTGTGCTGTGTGACAAATCCTACAGTGAATAAATCTAACAGGTTATGGGCCCTCACACATACATAGAACCAATTGTCTAAGGAAATGTTTTTATGTTATATTACCTCAATTGAAAAGTCTTATTTATCTACACACGTAGAGATGGATAGTTCGCGAACGACCTAGTTAAAAGACACGTATCTTCGCTAAGACTCGAATGAACTATATCAGTAAAATTATCCTTAGTATTAGTTCGCAGTTCATTGTTCATTTATTACCATTATTACGACGCATATTTTTAGATTTTATAAAAAAAATGTTCGTTATAATCATATATAATCATTTATGTAGTACCCACAGAGCAAAATGCAAATTTGAATGTTAAGGCGTCGAATACATATATTCAAAGCACATCATTTCATTTAACAAAAAAATATGTTCTTAACAACTCCAATAACAATGTTTATATATGTGTTCTCATCTTAGAATAAGTTATTACTATTATTAAATATGTTTAAATTGCATCCTTGCAAATATCTTAGTCAAAATCGGAATGAGTCTGCAATTTTCAACATTTGCAATTATCTACATACACCTTCAGTTTGTTGTAATTGTAAAGTAAAATTCAATTCTTAAAGGCAATCTAACTTATGATTCTAATGCATTATTTTATTCTATCATACGATGTACGTACATATATACGGTAGGTGTGAAAAGCATTACCCTTACAAATAGATGTAACTAGGTAGCTAAATAAAATAATAATTAATTTGACATTTATCTTTTATGGAATCTACTATACGCACTCTGTGTAGAGAAAATAAGCGGTTTTCTGTAAATTATATTTCTTACAACAAACAACAAAATGGCGTTAAAGTGTTATCATACTATTAAAGATTTTAATCTACTCAAAATATTTTGCAACCTTTCAGTGCAAGTTAGTATTTTATATGGTATCCTTTAGGTTTTATAACTTGCTTGAAGTCTGGGAACATCTCCACCAATTTTTTTTTGCAGATCTTCAGGGATGCCATTCCAAACACTATACACCAGTGCTTCAAAAAATAGTGACCTCGCTCCATGTTCTGATCTCTTCCTATTTGTGTTCATTATATACTTTAACGGCGTCTCCATTGGATTGCGATCGAGACTTTGAGGGATTATTATCTTGTCGGAAGATGCAATAATCGACAAATTCAAATTACAGATGTCAGTAAATTTGTAGAAAAAATCAACTAGTATTAAATTTCCGACACCGTTATAATTAAAGTCTCCAAACAAATCCGTCTATTCCACCATATTTGATCGTCGCCTGTATTATGTTTTTAAGGAGACTTTTCCATTTTTTCGTCCTTTTTTTGTATTTCTTAATGTTTTGTTTTGTGTGTGATCTTCAAAATAGCAATAAAAATGGGTGGATGTGGACTGTATATTTCTGTTGATTTATTGTTTAAATAATAACAACTTACAAACCTGTTTGTGATGATTTAGATGCTATGAGGATACACAAAAAATGTGTGACTTTATCGGACGACTCTTAACTTGTGTGTTACAAAAAAAGGGACTGAAAAAACTGCTACTTGCAACAGCCGTTATGAGTGGCGCGCGATTCAAATATACGGAACAACCAAACACTTACCACAAATTAATTTTCATCACTCTAAATTACGCTTTCCCAAACTCCATTAGCAAATTTGAGACGCCTTTTATCATTCACGAAAGATACTTTTGTTTGGTTATAAATGAGTCATTACTACCTCTGATTTTTCCCTGAATAGTTCTGCTTTTTTATAATCCTTGTTTGATATTTCCAGCTACAATGGATGGTACCTTTTTCATTTCTCTCATAATTCTGTCATCGCTGCAAGAGACGACATCATTGGACGCCTTTTCTCATTTCATTTCCTACAATTTGGGTGTCTATATTATTTTTAGAATAGATTTTTATAGGTGATTTACCTTTTTTGTATTTTGCTTCTCTTCTTAATTCCAAACTAATTTCCCATATTCTCTGCATTTCTTCTTATTTCGCCAGTTTTTTTTTTTAATTATTGTTTTATAGTAAATAAAGGTTTAACGTTCGTCCGCAAATAACATAGATTTAACACGGTTCTACAAGTAACACGGCTTGAACTAACACTGGTCTGAACACTTTTGTTGCCTGCTATAACCGTAGATATACCTAAGGTATTTCACAATATAAATATATATTTTAATACAATTTATTCGCATATAGAGAATCACCTACCATTTATGTTTGCTAATAAATTGAATTTGAAAAATTTGAGAAATTCGCAGTGTCAATAGCAGCAGTTCGACGTAATAAAAATGTAATAATAAAAAGTACTGTGCCTATATGTATGCATACATATACACACGCATATATAAATATCGTAACGCCTACATTTTTTACACTCGCCCTAATATTAAAAATGTACGCAGCCCGCTTGCATTTTTACCACGGGCATACACACGGACACACAGGTATTACGGTACATACGTACGCGTATGGATGCTGCTATTCTACATCTCATTGTGTTCGACAGTTAAATTAATATTTTAAATTTAATTATTCTCTCGCCGTTATATATTATATTAAAGAGTGGGTTTTTATGTTTTTCGAACGGATCAATATAAAAATTACATAAATGTACAAAAATACATTGCATGCAGTTGGTACGTACACTACACGCCGAAGTACAGGACTACATATATATATATACCTACAAAAAATTTCAACCTTTATTATCTAGTACGAACGTTATCCGTGTGTTTTTTTTTTTGTTACGGGCGTACAGTCCGCCTGGAAACTGCATTATATATTAGCAAATTTTTCATATTAATGACATCGAATGTATTTTGCACTGTACAATGTATGTTATTTTACATATGTATGTATGTATGTATCATACCTACATATATAATTTTAATATTTGGGGCGATGGAATAGTGATTATTATAAGATAATTATCCTGTATTCAATATTCACAAAATATGCTTAAAGCAAAATACGCAAATTATGCTTAAAGAACACTTTACGAACGTTCAGAACGTAAGAAACATCAAAAATGCCAAAAACAATTAACCGTAAAAATGCCATTTCGGCGCATGATTTATTGCTGGAATCACCGTACTAGCAAAAGCAATGAAAGGGGGTACAAGCATTAAAGACGGACTCGAGTTTCTGCCTACCAGGCGTCATCAGCGT
>JARFOC010000582.1:310463-321754 GCA_031763485.1 Osmoderma eremita
TATCTTATATGTTTGTAATTCCTTAAATAGTTATTCATTTTGTCAAAGAGGGGGTAGTTGCTTTATATAGAGTAAGTATTAGTCTGATGAAGCCAATGTTTTGGCGAAGCAATTATTACTTTTATTTTTAATATAGTGAAGATATATACAGTTTCAAGTGTTTTATTTACACGATATTGAAAAGACATACCGTAAGACAAATGACGGGAAGACTTCTAAATGAAGCCGAAAGTAATTCCGATGGTTTTGTAACGTATTTTTATCTAAATTCTTTATCATGCCTTACTTAAAAAACATGATGGACCCATCGACGTTACTTTACTTTCGCATCACACTGTGTACGTACACACGGGGTTTATACATGTGTATAAATCCCGCAAGCTGCATTAACTGCAACTCATTTTACATTAAATCCGCAACGTTGAATTGCATACCCTCCGGTTTAAATTCAAACTGTGGTCGAGATGGTGGTTTCTAGTTTGTACGCGCACACCGAAGCATGCGGAACCCGCACAATAACCGCGCTCGCATACATGCATACATATGTATGTACACAAGTGCGTGTTATCCGATCCGCTGCACAAATCAATTCTGTCCGAACGGAAAGGCTGCGAAATTGTGCACGCGTGCCACTTGTACGCCAGTGGGCAGGTATATAATAAAAGGAACTGTTACGAAATGCAGTTGAACTCTTTTTTACTCTTTATTTTTGTGGCGGTTTATATCTTATATGTTGATTCTAAAGTCTGTAGTGCTATCCATGATTTTTTTTTGTGGAGAGAAACGCAAAGAAACACACGAACAACATTATACGGGAGATAATGTTGTTGCTGTGCATAAATCCAGTGCGATTTGGTGTTTTCTAAATGCTAGAGCACCCTTAGTTTTTCTGCTTTTAGAAGTCAATAATCTATGTGGTATAAAATGCAAGAATCTAATATTTATACATCCAATAGCCGAACTTTCGTTTTGTACCATTTCAATGATTTCTTGGAATACTCTAAACAGACATCAGATTCATCATTGCCATCATGTTCATATTCCCTTGCAACTGATTAAATACTAGCGGGCGAGAATTAAAAAAAATCAAAGATATATTTGATACAATATTTTGTGCCTTTTCCAGTCAGGTAAGACAGATTCCAGTATGTACTTTCAAAAACAGAAGAGGAGCAAATGACAGACTGAATGCAGAAAAATACAGGATGTTCAATTTAAAAAAACTAAACTGGCATTCGCTCCTTTTTTGTTTTTGAAAGTACAGCAATCTATTTTACCTGACTGGAAAGAGCACAATATATTATATAAGACTTGGCTTTGATTTTTTTTTAATACTTTGATTCTCACGGGAATAACGAGTGCACAATGAAATATCAACCCGCCTGTATACTACCATATGTGACCTACAGAAGTCGCCAATAGTCGTATTTTACGAACATATACACTGCTGGCCACGACAGAGCTTGAATTCTACTAGCAATGTAAAATACCGACATAGTTGCCACACCGTTATACTTATACATATGTATATATGAACTGCTAGTACGGCGCATGAGGCCAGTATCCAACAAGCGTTGTATGGAGGCTGCGTGCTTGTCGAAGAAAACGCAAGGCGTATCAATAACGTGAAAAATGTGAGATATTACGCAAATAAATTGCGATTGCATTTTTGCGTAGTGTTTTAAAACGTTTCAAGATTGAATAATATTGTAGCACAAGGAAACCAAAAATGCACAATACTATATTTAGAGACAGCAATGCGTTAGGCACACACTTTTAATGCGCAACATCAAACTAAAAATTTAACAATAGCGGACAATTTAAAAAATAGAAAAAGCATTTCTATAAAACGACCGACCACTTCCTCTGCTGTACTACTAGAGTAATACCATTTAAACTAACTGCTACAACGACAACTCCTAGTATTCTATGCACCCCACCAGCGCAACACGACTGCATTCGGGAGATTGCGTGGGTCATGCGTGATCCACGATATGACATCGCTGCTTGATGAAATACATTAAACGGCTTTAAAATTTAGAACTGGCCAGCGTTGTAAATTGTGATCGTGAAATGAAAGAAGGATAAATGCATAGCGGTATTCTTGCTAGTTGGCATTTGTACAAAACATGTCGCGCCGAGCAGATGTTTCGGAAAGAGGTTCGCAAAAACAAAACTTGATTTCCTTAACAACCCTAGTTTAGAGTACGGATTTCCAAACGTCTAGGTAGATTTGTATAAGTAATAAAACTGTGAAACGGTTTGTTTTTAGTTTCGCCAATATTTTCAATAAAATGTTTAGAAATAGATCCCAAATTCATTGTTTTATGTCAGGAAATATGGAAGAATCCGTTGAAAATCTAGTTTATGTAAACGAATAGGATGACTTCCTTGGATGCATTCGCAGGAATGGCCATAATAAAACAAATAAAACATTCAATTACATATCTATTAACATCTATATTGACACGTTTTCTGTCAGAAAAGAATTTTTATTACGTTACATAGCTGTTGTATATTTACAGTAGAAAAATCAATAAAAGGTATAAATTTTCGGGATAAAATGACATCAAAAATTAAAGTCTTTCGTGACAAAATTTATTTTACATTTCAAAATTTACTACTTACTGAGCTTATACGCAGGTGACAATAATTCACATTGTAAATTTATATATTTTTTGCTAATACGCAAAATATCCGAATTTTGGGCTTGGTTCACAACGTGAGCTCTCTGCAGTTTCTACATGCGTACCGAATTAATTAAAATCAATTGCATTGTACGGAATCCCCGGTATATGTGTATCGATGAAGAATGATTTTATAAATAATTTGTATGCTCTTTTAAATTAGTACAATCAAAATTCAATTTTATTCCATTATAGCAAAATTTTTAACTTCGTTCATAACGTGTATTTATAACCTCAATTTTTTGCGTCCATATAAACACATTACCATATGTTCGCATTTATTTATGTTAGTCTAGCTGGACAAATGAATTACACCTGGAAAACGACTATTACCATCTGTCAAATTCAGATTTCGATTAAAACTTTGTTGATATCTACGGGGTCCGGCAAATGTATGGAATACATTTGGATTTTTTTTGTTTATACGTATGTTTATAGGTATGTGTAGATTTCTAAAATAGCATAAAAAAACATACGTTACTTATTTTTTAAAAAGTTGGTTGCCATAGCAACGACATCGTAAAACAAAACGCCACGAAAACTCGACCACAACACAGCAAAACATAATTAAAATAACTTTTATTTGAAGAAAATCTAGATTAGAACACTATTAAAATAAATAATAGCATTATTCCATACTTTTGCCGGACCCTGTATATAATCTTTTCCTTTCTACCCAAAGGTTATAAGCTTGATACTTGATTGAATTTATAAATTGCATATTTCTAGATACTTGCTGTTTAAACAAATATATGTTAAAATTAATAAAATATTACCATTTCTTCTTATTTAGGCTTCGGTCTAAAACAGCTTTTTATAAGAATAAATCTGTCTTTTTTTTTACGTTTCTTTAACTTTCGTAAGTTGATTTGCTTTTAAAGATCCGATCATTTTTTTGAGGTATTTCTAAGGCTTCCCCGTTTATTTCCTTGTTAATCTAGAATCCGAGTCTAAAATAATCATGTCCAAAAATACATCTGATCTTGGAATATATTTTTTACAAAAGTAGTTTTAGTCCTTGCAAAATCAAAAATAACATTTTTGGAATTCCTTCCTTGGGGCTACTTTTGGGTTACCTTCTTTGGTTTTACCTACTTAACCTATACAATTTTTAAATAAGCGTTTAAAAGAGCAAATCCATGGGCAAATGAAAAAAAAATTGAGATAAAGCTGACCAAATGGCACACCCAGACGAATCAGTTTTGAACTAAATCTGAACTTGACAATTGTCAGTATTATCCAATTAAGAATGAGAGGGTTTTATTTAAGAATCAAGATTTTTTACAAAATTGCTGAGACACTTCTACTTTTGATTGGCCGCGACAACTATTAGAGAACAAAACATCTTTATAGTTTCAACCTTCCAGCCGTAGGGGTGTCAAAAAATAATATATCGAGATATTGTAAATTACAGCAGCTTTTAAATGAGGTATCACTAAACCCCTAATGTAATTTGAAAATTTTAGGATTGCAAATGGTGTTTGAAGATGTTTGAACATATGAAGGCCATTCGTTCTCCAAAAGTAATCCCTCTTCGATAAAAATTTACGTGTTTTAGCAATTTTATAAAAAGAAAGCCTTGATCCTTGATCGTATTTCGGTATTTCTTTGAAATCTCTATTGTATACCTTAGATATCTTGAAAGCCACTTTCTCAAAAACGGAATGGTCAATTTTGAAAAATTTACACATTATTTTATTGCAAATTACATAAGGTATCAGTCGATCCCTAAGGCACTTTAAAAATTTAGGATTTGACACCCCTACGGCGGAGGGTTGAAGATATATAAATATCACTTGTTCTCCAAAAGTTGTGCCCCTTCTATGGAAAGTTGATATATCTTAGCGATTTTGTGAAAACAATCTAGATTCTTAAATATTCAGAATGTTTTGTTTTCCACTGATACCTGTATTTCACAAAAGTAATTTTAGAATCAATATTATACGACCTTTTTGATTAATTTTTCAAATCAAGTTTCTTGAATAGCTCCAAATTACTTGATCAACTTTTTATTGACCTCTTTGTTATTTTTTAACCTCGTTCTGAAGGAATTTTTATAAACTAATTCAGCCAAACCAACTTTAATAAATAATTTTTTAAACGTACCTTGCGCAAGCATATACATACGACTATTTTGATTAATCATTCAAACGTTCTATCAAATTTCTTTAAAGCACTTTTAGTGTATATTTTTTTAAGTCTAATTGATTCCAGAAAAGATATTAAGAACAAATCTTTTTTTTTGTAATATTTTTCACAAAAACAACTCTAAAACCTAAGATTTTTAATGTATTTTGCTCTATCAAAAATTTAGTTTTTGGTTCATTTTCTAAAATCAAGCTTTTCGAACTGCTAAACGGTAAATTTACTCAACTGTTTTAGGACATACTTGGTGGTGTGTTCTTGTTCCATTATTTTTTTTAAATGGATTTGTTTTGCATAAAAAATATTTTAATATTCATCCTGTAATTTTAATATATTTGGAAAAAGGTGATTTTAACTTGTTAAATATGTACGTTTGTAACAGAATGTATACGGTCTTAAGAATGCATACCCTAAAGTCCCAAAATCCTTAAGTAAACCACACTATTGGAGTGATGAAGAATGGAATGGAATAGGAAAGATGAAACTGACCAACTGCCACACCCAGAAGAACCAATTTTTAACGAAATCTGAACTTGACAATTGTCAATATTATTATTAAGCGTGAAAGGGTCGTAGTATATTGAATGATTTACTTTAACAATTAGGCTTCACCAAAACTCATTTTTAGCATATTGTTATTATCACCACATTTTGATTCTTGTTTTTACGGTCCATGTCTCCCTGTTACCACTATATCATCACCAATTTCAAATATGATTATCAGACAACGTTGATACTTGTACGTTGACACTAAACACTAAAAACTAAAGAGCAGATATGATCTTCACTGCGTATTTTTGTTATTAATCCTGAACCACACTAAACGGTGATTTGATCACTAAACAGAGGAGGCGCGTTCTTCAAAGATTTTAAATCGTGGATTTGGGCTAAAACGATTATCAGCAAAAGCAACTGCAATCCAACATCGATAACATTGTCAGCATGTGTTTGTTCTTATTTTAACATCACGTGCATCCTCTTAAGAGAAGCATCAGCATTCCTAATGGATAACGGTGATGGGATATCATGGGTGTGCTGTGCTGTTTTATTGAGTATATGTACTTGTGTAATGCACAAGCTGATGACGGTACATTTACCATTGACATACAACAACGGCCATACAACAGAGAACGTGCGTCATGGTGGTTCGTGGTTTTGTTGCGTGGTAGTGTGGTATTTTTTGTGTGGTGGTAGCTTTTAAGGGTGGGTTGCGTACGGGGTAATAATCATAAAATAATCGTTTTGGTACAATAATCATAACAGAAAAAGCACGTGCTGGTTTGCGACAACTTGCTGGTGGTGGTTTCTGGTGAGTGATTGGTGGTATTTTTATCATTTACAGGCAGCGGTGAAACTGTTGGTGGGTGTACCTGCGGCGTGGTCGCCTGTGTCTTCGCGGCTGGTAGAGGCTGTTGGCCTCAGCTTCGAGGTTGGCGCGCGCTCTGGGCATGTCAGCCGGGCCTCCCATCGGCCCGAGCGCCGGCCGAACACTAACGTCTGTGTAGTTGCCGCCCCATCGATCCGCCCGCCTGCCCCCGCGACACTGGCCCAACTAACGTTGCGCGCAGCCACCACCAGACATATCTTCAGATCAACACGTGCGAGGACGCGTTCCAGCTGCTGCTGCAATCGCCAACACCGGCGGCGCCGCCAACCGTTCTTCTGGTGGTGCCGTTGCCGAGATGGTGGACGGCTCGAATCTGATTCGAGGAACTTCCGAGGCAATAGGGGCGGCTCAAGTTCTAAACTGGGATGTGAACTCGGAACCGGTAATTAAGTCTCGACTGCTCTTGGCGTTTTAAGAGTTTGTTTATACTATTTCTTAGTTACCAATACGTTCCTAATACATATTAACGGAGTTTCTATTTAGCTCTCAGTAACTTTCTTTAAGTATTTAAGAACAATACTTAATACTATGTTATACAGGTGGTCGAGTCGATACCGCCTTTATTATAGACCGATTTTAAGAATTTTTTTTATTTAACTCCTAGAGCTACAGCAATCTGTCCAGACGGACAATAAACATATGGTTTGAATTGATAAAATCACAAATGACATGTGCATGGAGATTCAGTAATCCCTATGCTTATTAAATTGTAGGCTAAATTACTACATACAGAATGAGTGAGAACTTAATGACTAGTTAAACCTATTCAGAAGATCCGACGGTTCGAACCTCTTAAGCCTTCGTGCACCGTCTCGCTGCACAAATTGGTTAGCCAGCACATTGCGGTGCATTATTAGTCTCTCTTGGTAACTTTCGCTGTACTGTTTAATTGTCTTCTTAATGGATGGCACTGACATGTCACGCTGGACGACAAAGTTGGGCACATATCTTGAAGCATTAACTATTATACGCAACACTTTATCCTGGAGAATTTTTATGTTGAATTCGGCAGCTGTGCTCCATAGCTGGATACTATATGTCCATATAGTTCCTTGTACACTCGCGATTTAGCAGACAAAATCCGTTTCTGTAGGGTACACACATACGCCGATGATTACTGAACAATTTACGGATATATGGGCGCTTTCAAGAAGCCAAAAAATTGCAGCGTCAACATCGAAATGAAAATCTACGATTCAACGTACTTCTGAGTGTTGAGGAAAAGCACTGGACTTCCACTAGAGAGATTGCTGCTAATTTAGGAACTTCCAAGGATACCATGCGGCAAATTTTGAAAAAAAAGAGAAAGTAAAACCGCAAGATTCATGCAAAATTTAAGAATATCCATCCTTATACCAAAGAATTTTATGGTCAACCCAAACAAATGACAATCAGAAGGAACCAGGTCTGGACTATGGGGCGGATGGACAATAACTCCTGAATTGTGTTTCTGAAGCCAGGCCTTCGTCTGATTTGAGATGCGCGGTCTTGCATTGTCATGCAACAACCTGATTCCCTTCGTCAATCTTCCTCTTGTTTTCTGCCAAATGGCTTTGTGTAGTTTTTCGAGAATTTGACAATAAATATCCCTGTTGATTGTCGGTTTCAGTGGTAAAAACTCTATGAGCAAAATACCTTGCATATCCCAGACTACAGTTGCCATTGCCTTTTTTGCAGGCTGAACTTTGAATTTTTTCGGTGTTGGTGAACTCGGATGCTTCCACGTTATCGAGCCCTTTTTTGATTCAGAGGTATGGTGATGTACTCACGTTTCGTCTTCTGTGATTAAAGACTCTCGAAAGCCGTTTTCCTGACGATAGTGCGTTCAAAGCTCCATTGCCGCCGCCATTCGTTGCATTTTGTGTTGGTCGGTCAACAGTTTTGGTATTCATCTCGCGGACATTTTACGATAACCTAATTCAGGTACGATTTCACTAACAGAGCTGGTAGGAATGCCGGTTAATAGAGTAATTTCCCATATTTTCAACCGACGATCTTCTCGAGTAAGCGTATGGACCTTTAATTGATTCTCATCCGTTTTCGTTGTTGATGTTTTTTTTTTCGCACACCTTTGGGATCATCGTTCAACGCTGTGCGTCCACTTTTCAACTATTTACACTAAACACTAACTTGTTTTCGACTCAAAACGCCTTCTCCGTAAGTCTTCAGTATTTTAACTTTAAGAATAACTTTATTACAATTTATTTGCTTGGGAGTTCTAAATCACCGTAAAGATAGAGAGAGAGAGAGAAGAAAACTATTTCTCATTATCATACATTTGCCACCTTAAATACGAACAATTCACCGTCAAATTGAAATGAAGATGTGAGCTTCATGTATTATCTACATTTTGTAAAAGGTATAAGATTCGTAGCAATTCGAAATAGTTCTTAGGGAACGGACCACCTTGCATCATCACTCACACACGTAATTGTCACCTCACTGCTGATACCGCGCCGTTTTGGTGAGTTCTAGCTTTGAATTATATTAAGGTAACATTCTCAAATTTGCATTCGCATCTGGGACACTCAGCACGACGAGGACAACTATGGGGGAAACGTATGTATGCGAATGGGATCCCGCTGTGCTCTAGACGGTATACATCACGTCAGAGGTGGGCGTGATATATGGTTACAACATTTTAACGATTCAAGAAGCCTATATATTATCCTGTAACATGTAACTTTGGGAATATTTTTTGTGGTTGCTTCTAGATAATAGATATACAGTGATGGCCACCTAACAAATTTAATTGTCCTAAGTTGTTCCCGTGTAACTTTTTATTAGGCTAATATGGTAAGCCCCCAATTAACGATCTGGGGGATCTGGGGGAAGCCCCAGTTACACAGTTTGAGTACAGAAAACAGTCTTTTCTACATTCTAGTAGTGGGCACATCAATAGCACAGTTATTACATCTGCCGTGTTATTTTGCGTTGTAAGTAAGAATACAACTGACCAAGTTATACATGTTATAATGATAAAAAATTAGGTTTAATTGCAATGGTACGAGCACACCGGAAAAACGAGAAATAATTTTTACTATGACAAGAAAAGGTGTTTCAGTATCTGCGTTATCACGGACGTTAAATTGTTCGCGTAAATTAATTCAAAATGCTATAAAACATATTAGCCAAGACAACAGTTTAGAAAATAAGAAACGTATGCCTAGGCCCAGTAAAACAACCTTTCGAGAGGGCAATGTTATTCATCTATTAAGTAAAAAACACCCCTTTCGCACAGCTACCCAAAGAAAAAATTTAACAAACAATTTAATAGTAATATATCCACTATAGATCGTTTCAACCTCCGTATGCAGTATGGGATATAGTAGCAACTTTTATTTCTTACTATCCTTAGTTGCTGTCATTAGCGCTATATTCACTTCCGCTTGCTATGTTGCAACTTATTTACATATGTCGGCGTCGGCAAAGTACCTACCTAGAGTCAATTGCTATCAATCGTTATCGTCGTAGCTTTAAAATAGTTTTAGTTAAATACCACGTTAATTTGTTTATATATAGTTGTACAAATCGTTCTTTTCATAACACTTCTATCTTTTTCGAGCGTGCACAGGGTAATACTATCTTATATTTTTCCTGATTTTTAGCAATTTTATAACCTACACATTTAATTACAGTTTTCACTGCATTAATGGAGCCTGTAGGGAGAAAACGGTGTGAGGGAGGAAAATTTAGCCTGAAAGAGAAATATATGATTGCAAATGTTTTAAATTATTTTAATAAAACTATGAATGTAAGTGTGACCGTTCAAAAAGCAAGTAAAGCTTTGGGTTGCTCAGAGTGTACAAGATATAATATAAACAGGAGCAACAAACTGGTTCATTATCAACTCCCAAAAACCCTAAGAAATGGAAAAGCATACCACTAAACGTAGGTTAGGTATAGGATACGGTGGCTTAAAATAAATTCCTAAGAGCAGGATTGTTCTCGGAGTGCTACGCCTGACATTATTTTGTCCTTTATGGCGTTCTGCTGAGGATGGCAACTTAGTTGCCGAAATAGATATTCAGAGTTGTTTACTCAACAAGGTGGTGGTAAGGGGTATTTTTAACTTAAATTTATACCACTAAATGACCGATTACAAGCATATGATGAGAACACGCAAGCACCTATTCGACGTAAAGTGCATAGTTTTTTATACAGAATATGCCACCTACATTAAATGCAATTCTTGCTGTTGTCAATGCTGATGATGATCTCTCTAACATCAGTCGAGCAACTTTACATAGATTGTTACACGATATGGGTTTCGAATTTAAAAAAGTAGGACGTAAAAGTATACTCATCGAACGAGATGACATTATTCGGTGGAGGTACAAATACTTATACGAGAGATCAAAAAATTCAGAGAAGACGGTACAATTTAGTTCTTACTATTTGACATTTCTGTAACATTAATTATTTTAGGTCGAACTATAATATATAATGATGAATCATGGGTGAATACAGGGTATGTAGTAAATAAAGCCTTGACAGACACTACAATCCAAAATAGTCCACAAACTTTTATCCAAGGATTAAGTACTGGTTTGAAATTCCCAACGGGGCTTGGACCTCGTTTTGCATTAGTTCAGGCTGGTGATGACATGGGATTTATTCCTGGTGCTGAATATACCTTTCTCTGCAAGAAAAACACTGATGATGTTCATCATAAGATAGATTCAGACACATACGAGGATTGGTTTATTAATAAATTGCTTCCAAATACACCGTCAGTGATTGTTTTTGATAATGCTTCCTATCACTGCAGAAAATTTGAAAAAGTTTTAATGGCACCATGCAGAAAAAACAACATCATTGATTGGCTCCTCGAGAAACAAATACCAACCACTGGCGATATGCTAAAAAAGGACTTGCTGTTTTGCGTGTCACAAATTAAACCGCAGTATGATAAAAGCAGGATCGACTAACTTGCAGAAGAAAAATGTCATGAAGTTCTCGGATTACCACCGTACCACTGCGAGTTAACTACCATTGAAATGATATGGGCACAAGTTAAAAACTGTATAAAAATGAATAATACCACATTTAAGGTAAAAGATATGGAGGAA
>JARFOC010000582.1:349385-363700 GCA_031763485.1 Osmoderma eremita
CACATTTAATTTTATGTCAAAGATTATTCCCTCTAATTAATTTTGTACTTGGCGCGATTTTTGCTCCGCAGTGACGTCTACATGCGCGTGAGCATACCGTAATATTCGGAAAGACACGATTATGAAACGCATGCGCAGGGCGTAGGAGAACTTCATGTGTCTCGCACTTGTTTTCCACCATTGTCGTGTTTACTTCTAAGGGAAATACGAAATTATTTCTTTCTCAGTGAATAAGTAAGTACAATTCACGTTATTGGCAGAGGAGAATTGTGTATTGCAGTTGGAACGAAACACTTGAACACCAACAAACAAACATAAGCATTAGATCATTAGATGCATCAAATGCAAATTCTTTTAAAACTTCTAATTATTCTGAAGATAACAGTTAGTTGTAATGGAGGGATCATTTTCAATTTCATACCATTTTTTCGTACATGGATTGTACAACTAAAACATTGAAAAAGTTTTACAATGCTAAATTTTCATATGCCAGGACAAAAAGTGAAGCTATTATTAAATCAGCATTTTAAAATCACTATAATAAAATACTTGCAGAAGACTTGAAAAATACAGCATTTGTAACATCATCTGATACATCAAATCATAATGAAACCAAATTGTATCCGATACTAGTATGATATTATAATGTTACCAAGGGCATTCAAGTAAAAATTTAAAATTTAGAATCCATTGAGGGCGAAACTGCTAAAATTTTATCAAACCACCTACACAAAGTAATAAAACAATTTCAAATATAAAGTTGTTGCACTAACAGCTGATAATACAAACACATATTTTGGTGGACGAAAACTCAAAGGAGTGAATAATGCCTATGTAAAATTACAAGATTTACTCCAAAAGAAAATACTAGGAATAGGTTGTAATACACATATTTTGTCAATCGCAATCAACACAGCATCATGTACCATCCCAATTGATGTAGAAGTAATAATAACGACAATTTATTTTAGTCCTCTTAATGTTCGTGTGGCTACTTAAAAACAATTTTGTTGAATACAAAAAACTTTTAGAATATTCAGAAGTAAGATGCCTCGCTCTAACACCTGATATAGGGCGTGTTTTACAATTATTTGAGCCTCTCCGTTCATATTTTTTAAGTTTAGAATATGCCCAAAAATTCTGAAATCTTTTTTCAACTACGTATTATCGGAGATATTAATGTATTTCCTACATACATTTTCCACAAAACGATTCAAAACATATTTCAGCTACAGAAGTTATTCTTATTTTGAACGATTTTGTCCCTCAATATAAATCACGACTTGAAGAACAATTTATTCCTTTAATAATAGAAAGAAAATTGTCAAACTTAAAGGGATCAAATCCGGGCAAAGCTAAAAAGTTTACCAAAGAAGTGAAGAATTTTTACCAAACATATTTCCAATGTGTCGAAGAATGGTATGAAACAAATATTACAGGAAATAAGAATTTTCAATTGTGTTTTTTTTTACTTCATGGCAAGTAAATTGGGCAGATATTGAAAATTGTGTTGAGTTTTTATCGAAAGAAATGCCTGATATTAAAATCGATGACAATCGTCTGTATTGAAGAAATTAGAAGACTGAATGTGTATCTAAATTCTGATAAATTAGAACAATGGGAGAATCACATGCTGAAATTGATAAATGATGGGTAGAAATATTCAAGCATTTCAAAAATGAACACATTCCATATGAAAATTTAGTTATTCTTGTTGAATTTACGTTGTCCTAGTGTATTTTTGTTTGAATTAATAAAATGTTTCATTTATTTACATTGTACTATTTTCTTAAATTATTTCGTCTTCCTTTTCATTGTAAAAAAATGGTCACCTTAATAGTACAAAGTGTAATGCTTATTTTTAAATACATAAGGATTATGATCTATACGTTTTATCTATTTTTCAATAATGTCGGTTATCTTTACAAGTGTCAGAACACCCTACATTTATTATATTTAATTACAATATGATAAGGAAAGCAAATTTTTCAATTAGGCAACATGCATATGGTTTGACAAAAAATTCATTTTGTAAAAGACGAAGATCGAATATAATAAGAAAAATGCATTTGAGATAATTAAAGATTCAGATTTATATATTTATGTTGCTAACAAAATATAGTATAGGTACATAAAAGAATAAGTGCATTTAAAAATATAATAATAAATTTGCTATTGGACGTGAGAATAACCAATATTCCATTGACAGAATTAAAAATAATAATAATTATACGTATAAATAGTAGCTTTTTTTTTCACTTTTCTTTCGAAGTTAGTGAAAGATCCCAAATTTGCAACACATATACTGTTAGGTGTTCATAATGAATACAATCTGTATTTTCGGATAAAAGAGGTTAATGCCAAATAAAAACGTAGAATTTTATAATTGCTTTAAATATATTCAGTCTATATATAGATCACAGTCAATCAAATTGGTAACAGATTGTGATTTTACACATTACAAAAATTTACAAACGAAATTTGATTGTCGTAAAACTTAAATGCAAAAGTTATCAAACATTAAGTAACATGATTTACTACTTAACTTTGATTAAACACATTAATTATTGCTGATTTTTTATCTCCCCTTATTAAAGTTACACTCAAATGAAAACACTAGATAATAATCTTGAATTAATGTGTAAAACACGAATATTTGACACTACAAAAAAGTTGGAATACGAATATGTTTTGCAAATTTAAGATGTACCGGGCGATTTGAGTTAATATTTTGTTATTTACAAAATTTGGAAACGTACAACTTACATATTTAAGTAACAACGGGCTTAGTAGGTGTTCGTTGCAGAATATCGTCGTGGTCTAGCAGTTCCTCATCTGCAGAGAGCGAAATATCACTTTCGGAATCTCTTCTTTTATCACTCTTTCGTATCGAACGATACTGAATTCGCACTTTATGTAACAAACCTTGCTCAGCGCTCGGCCTCCTCGTTCTACGTACCTTTTTCCTATTTCTATGCATTAGGAAATTATCGGTTACCCAGAACATCAATATCTAAAAAAGTATGCAAGACAAACACTTAAAATGTAATAATAATGAGGCTTTTACTTACATTTACAAAAAATGGAATGATAAGCATCACAAATGCTAATTCAATCTTTGGATTATTTATTGGCGATAATATAAAATCTTTAACTTTCTCCCAAAAATCCAACTGCATGAATAAAGTTATCATGACCTTAACTATCACCATTAAGCCTAAATACAGACAACATTGTGCAAGCCAAGCATTCATGGACGGAGGCTTACCTAGATGAAAACGTATCAGGTAAAATTAAAATTTAATTTTCTCATTAATAATCTTCTTACCATATTCACCAAAATTTATCGCTTCCCACCCCTTCCGCCTTGATAAAAATTGCGACAGTTTAATTCCAATAAATACAATGAGCAATCCTAATGATGAATCAAGCAGGAAATTTATTATGTACCTAAAAGTATACTAATATATATAAAGTCAATTCAATCTGGAATCATACCAGGTACATGGATCGCCAGTATATTGCCCTGCCAACCAAACATTCGCTAAGTGTATTGCTAATGCACCCATACCCTGCTTGGAGGTGTCGTAAAACCAGATCAACCATGATCGTCTTTCATGTTGTGGTTCACAAAACCTTTTTGCTAAACATAAAACATGTAACATAAAACTTCTCTCGTATTAACTTATATTTTATACCGTACCTATTAAACATGTAAAGGCTAAACAAGCAAGTAAAACTTGTAGGAACCAGCCGAATACATCTGTTAAAGCATCTTTGCTGCAATGAAGACCGCCTTGTTGGTCACTTATCGATGAAATATCGACTGTTTTGTTCATAACTGATAGTTCCCACGTGTTGCTCGTTTATCATTATTCATAACACAAATATCGCTTCTTTCACTATTACATTATGCTAGTAAAAAAAAAGAAACTGTATCGAATACATTTCGACGGATTTGAACACACACACAAATTGACAGAATCTCGGGTTTGCTGACTGAGTTTTGCGTTTTGAAGTGTTGCCAAAATCACCATTATCTCTATCAATGTCCTAAACATTCGCTACATACATATCCCCATTATATCCCTACGCAAGAAAATTAGTATAAAGTTTAGAATAGGCGGTTATTATGTACAAAACTGAAATATAAAACAACACATTTATAAACAAATATATAAGCAGGTATTTATACAAAGTAAATCCACTAAGAAAAATTCAAATTTACTACAATTTTTTTTTTCTTTACAAATAAAATGCCATTACAATTCAGAACGAAACTTATGGATTTTCTATTAATAAACGACTCATAAATGAATCCTTTATGCCCATCATGACATTTGCGTTATCAAATTATTTGTTAGTTTCTGAAGCAGTGTGATAAACTTCATGGCGAAACAGAAACTATGAATAGAGATGCGCAATTTTCGCCAACAGGCAGTGGCGGGCGCATAAAAGTTTACACCTAAAATAAATGGTCATAAGTAAATTATTGAATTTATTTATGAAACATTGAATTTTAACGCTCTTATAATTTAGGTCGGGCATTTCTGCTATAAATTATGTAAAGTTGTCCAACATTGGTCGTTTTCGAATCGTATGCAACATTTTTTTAAAACAAACGTAGAACTACGAAATACTATTTACGACAGCGTACTATCAGCTCCAACCATAATGTCGTGCGTCTGACAGAAGTGTAACTGACCGCTTCACGTTTTATAAGTAATGTCACAGTTGAACGTGAAGCGATCGGTTATACTCCTCGGTTAGAGCTGCACTCTTTAATCGCTGCATTCTAATCGCGGGAAATACATAGCAATATCTGGGTAATTTTCATCACACAAGTCTCTTAAAATTTGAATACTGAGATGTAGACCAAGATGTCCGCAGTTGTCCCTAAATACAATGTTAGCCAGAAATATATAATATTTTCTAAGAACTTTCCTACATATTTAGTAGATTTCAAAAATCCTTCCCTAAGTCCCCACATAATTCAAAAATTCCTACGTGTTAGGGTCAAATCTAAGAATCGGCGATATATCTGTTACCCTTGTATATATAGATATACTTATACAATAGCAATATTTTTATTATTTGGAACAATCTCTGATCCGAAGCGAATATTGTTGAATATCGTATCATCTTATGATACGCAAATACAGTCAAAATGTGTAGAGATGTGTTACCTAAAACATTCGCGCTAAGGCTATTCATAAGCAAGGTCGTCCTCTTGGCGTCCTTTCCTTAAGTTTAATTATAAATACGAGTAGGTATACGTTGTTTACCCATTATAGATGTAACATTTATGTAATGTATATATGTATAGCTTTCCCAACGAAACAGCCGACTTTTGACAGCGATAATTTTGAAATCATGCCAACACAAATTTACGTTTAGCAAATGTATAGTAATGTCAAATCTAGTGACATTTCGTCCGCCTAGGATTTCTTCGATTAGAGCGTTGCCAATTGCATAGATAAGGTAAGTTGTCAACGCACTTACTTGACATTTGTCATTGTGACGTTCGATTTAATATTGATAGTTTTCGTATTTTTTTTTAAACTATATATATATATATATCTGTCAAACCATGAAAAGACGAAATACCAAAAGTCTGTTGTTTAATTGCAAGAGCTATATGTAGCGCATATATATATATACTTGCTTTGATTATATCCTATTATATATACGGAGAGCAGAAATGAAATTATATATATATTTTGTCCTTTTCTTATTCGTTTACTGCAACTTCCGACATGACAATAATTTTTGCTCTCTCGGTATAAGCAAAGCAGACTTGTGATCATCCAGAACTGTTTAGAATAACGGTTATTGCAAAATAATGTCGCGGTGATCTCGGTTATTTGAAAGTAATGCTAGTTTCTAATTACATTTGCCTCCATAAACGTGATGTCTGTGGACATCACTGCGACTATACGCAAATTTAAAATTCACTGTATCGTCTAGTGCAATAATAACTTTATGATTTTTAAACTGCTCTCATATTCCGATGGGCAATAAATATATTATTGTTACTGAGAACATAGTCAATACAAAGAATAATATTCTAAAAATCGCACATAGAAAAGAAAGGAAACAAACAAATTTTGTGTAGGTGAATGATGTATATTGCGATTCTACTAAGTTAGTCACAGGGTGATTCAAAATAAATTTTACAAAGAAAAATAATTTTTTTGGAAAGTTTTATGTAATTCACGAATAATTTAATGCTTAACAGCTTAAAACAATTTACACTTCATACACATAAATTTACTTAGTCGATACACGTGTTCTCTTATTCCATGAAAAATTAACACCATAAGACTTGGGTCTCATAGGTTTTGATGTCTTTTCCTGAACAAACCACTTCCATCCATTCTTCTCACAATAAGCAATCGCTTCATCTTTGCTTGTAAATTCCACTTTCAAATTAGAATGCGGATCACCACTAAATAAAAATTACTTTATTACATAAACAGACCAATGATATCTTAACTACATACCTGGAAACCCAACCAATTAAAGGATTCTCCCAACGTTCTCTTGTGTCGAAATCAATTTCCCAATAATGGATATTATCTGTACCACTTTGCATACAATTCTTTGGTGGTTCATAGATTCTCACACGTCTCTCTTTGATGTGCTCTTCTGGTATTCCCGTAATTGGACTTATATCAGTCTATAATCCAATAAATATAATTTAACTACAAAAATTATAGGCTCAATATTAATACGTACTGGTCCTTTGACTGTTATATAACCTTGTAAGCGACGCCTATGCTCAATTTCTCCAGGGCTAATTAAAGCTATGTCATGCTTAACTTGAGGAGCTTCTTTTCGCTTAGCAGCCGCATTAATGTCGTCAGTCAATTTGATGGAGGAGGTAGAAATATTGGAAGCTAACCTAAAACGTTATGCTTACGCTATTTATATATTTGATGGTTTTAAGTAAATTCTGACCATGCAGCTCCAGAATTTTTAGATAATAACTTCGTAGAGCGAAGTATTACGGATGCCATTGTGTTTATTAACTACTATACATACGCAAAAATACTTAGATTCAACGAATGTAAAATACAACCAGAATACAACCAGCCTTATGTCAAATTTCAGTGCAACCAACCTAGATCGTTTAAATTTAAAACGACTACGTTACTGTGTAAAACAAAAATTACCAAATTTCAATTTTCATTGCATAAAGTCAATCAGAATTAATATATAATTAATAAATTAGTAATATTTGGTGTGCTACCCGTGCCACGTAGATGACTATCGATATCATATATGATGAGCATGCAGCCTAAAGCGAACAAGTCCATATTTCAGGGATTTTAACATATTCTACAGGGAGACGGCTAGAGAGCACGAATATAAAAGAACACACACACTCTTCCTTCTTTTTATTATTCCGTTACCGATGTTTTTCGTTAGTTTCTACATTTTATGGCTGCCAGGCGCGGCTGGTGCTGGGGTTTTGGGTGGGCAGTAGCTAAGATAGTACTGCTTCGTACCAAACAGATAGTAAGCTCAAGCAATGCATTTATTTTCGCCCGTGTATTCTGTTTGTAAAAGTTGTCAATAGATGGCACATTATGCGCCGTATACCCAGAAAATTAGGATGACACCTTTAAATGAAAAGTTCTACTACCCAAGCAGCACAATTCAAATTTGCCACAATTATTTTTAGTAACTTCAACATTAAAGCATGAAATTGCCTACTATTTTGTATTATATTAATGGGTATTTTAATGTCTTTAAGTTGAAGTTACTAAAAATAATTGCGGCAAATTTGAATTTTGCTGCTTGGGTATATTCGTCTGTGGCGGTAGTCGTATCCTAAAATATTAGTGTAAAACTTTGCTTAAGTATGTTGGGCGGAAAAGAATGTCGTTTATCAATTTGAAGTGTCGAAGGAAAAGGGGCTGCTGGTATGCAGCTGGTGCCATGTACCTGAAATGCGCATGTGAACGTGATCTTAACTTTCGTTTTTACATTAACTTGACGCGTAACCAATTTTAACACACTTCTGAATATTCTATCGATTTGAAAATAATACAAATCTGAAGTTCTACATCAATTCCATTTCCATTTATCCTTTAGCAAGTCATTATTTATTAGAATATCGCATAATTAATAATATAAGTTTAATATAAAATAATTACATAAAGCTTTTAAATGGAACAAGCTCTACTGAACATCTACAAGAACAAATACTGACTTTGGTGGACGCAAAACTAAATTTAATAAAACAATTAATAAATATCACCTCTCAATGAAATTAATATAAAACATGTAACAAAAAACTTTAACGGTAGTGTTATGATGTCTACACTTAAAAGAAGCTCTTGAACGGAGATGTATTAATTAATTTCAAATGTGAACTAGTTTCGCTGGCGCCTATCGGCACACACGATATAGTAGTATAGTATATATATATATATATATATATATATATATATATATATATACATACAATGGTTTTATCTTTAAAAAAAACCCTGTAGTGTCCAATTGGTATCGTAAACTTATAATAATTTCGATGTCAATTTCTAATTTTCGTATTCAATATACCTAAGAATATTTGCTGTTTAAGATATCCAAATTTTGTATACCGAAAAGGATTCCAGATAAAGGCTTTTATCTTCTTTATATGTATTTTCCTTACTGTAATGTAAGGTTTCGGTAGGTGTTTTTTTGCGCCTTGTTATTCGTATTGAAAATGTTTTTTTGGTACTTTCGTAGCTCATATATTTCCCATACGTATACGCATAAAGTAGTTGCATTTGAACCGCTGCATATTATAGTTGTTCGGAGTGGCATATTGTTTAGTTTAGTGGTTGAAATATACCTGCTTTTCTGTTAATTTTTCCCATTACTTTGTTCATTACGTTATTATTAAATTGAAATACATTTTCAAATCAGCCAAAATCGTGCGCGTCGCGTTCTTAATTATGAAAATATGTGTTTGTAGTGCGAAATTGCTGCGAGTCGCGTTGTGAATTTGAAAAATAATCCCTCCTCGTGTTAGTAGTGTTAATTTCGTTAGGATTTTTGTGCTTTCCTATCCGCTATGTGTAAATACACATATAGAGGGGGATATGAAGATTTCCGAGGTTGGAAACGCATCGCTCGATTTTCATGTAAGTATTTGTTCCATAACCTTTGTTTGTAATTACATCTTATTATAACATGACAAGTATTTCATTTCTTTATTTTTCAATTTCAAATAACCGCCTCAAAAGTATGTTCGGTTTCGCCCGAGCTTGATCGTTTTGGTTCGGCGGGTTCATATTTGAAATCCATATTTTCATATCAAAATTATAATAAAATATTTTGATATTGTTACAGCCCCCATCTAAGATTACTCGACGCGACCTAAAAGAAGAGTCAAGGTAAGAATAGAATAGAATTGTTTATAATTCCTCGAATTGCATTACGATAACATTCCCGCTTTCAATTCGTGGTATTTTACGCAAAATGGCGGTTGGTACAAATTTTTCCGCGTATCGTGTTTTCAAATATAAGATTTACGTGTTTAATAGTGTCGCAATTTTGTGTTGTAAATTAAGAATATTGTACTTTTTCTATGTTTTACACATATTTGAACGCACTTTTGCTCCTAATATTGTGGAAAAGTCAGTTGTCAAATTTTCTCGAATTATCAACATAAAAAGAAATTATATTTGAAGTAATTTGTGCGCCATTCTATAATTGTGATAATTGTAGCTATTAAAAAAAGAAGTATTAAAGGTTATAATAGAACCGACATTTTACTATAAAATTACCCGCCAATATTTAATCGAATTAAATTTTGGCTTTTACACGTTTCGGACTGCAGCGCTATCTATTATATTCTTAAAGTGAATTGACTGTAGAAGCGAACCAAAGCGAACTAAACGCCCATATACGATTTCTACTATACCGGCGGAAATTTTAAGTTGGCACCTAGTCAATATTCCCACCAATTGATGATTGTTCTTAGGTTTAATAAATATTCAATTATTCAATAAAAATTATTTGGAATATCTTTGAAAGTAGCACTGCTCACTATGCGCCGATATATCGAATCAAACTATAATTTAGCCATGATATTTTTATACCATATTTTTCATGGCAATTGTTGTTATATTTGTTTTTAGCAAAAAACAAACAGAAGTTTAGAATTTGCGATGCTATTTTCATATATAAAAATAATGCATTTTCATTTCTATTAACTTCTATTGTAATGAATGTACTTAAATATAATAAAATAAATATATAAAAAAACATACAAAAATAAAATATAATAACAAGAAACTCTTACAACAGTACAATATGAAGGCTCAGATAACAAATAATTTGTTTGTATACAAAATAACGCTAATTAGAAATTTGAAGTGAGAACAATTCTGTTCGAACTTAAGAACTATTTTACAATTTAAATTTGAACTGTCATGCGCAGCAACATCTTGAATTTCAAATTCGAAAACGGTTCTCGAATTGGAGGTCCGAATATATTATTCGATAAGACCATTACAATATATCTAGGTATGCAAAATATATTAAGAATGGCAAAAAATCTAGTTTATTAATTATTTATATATATAAAAGACATGTACATTAACAATCAATTAAAATGCTATTTAAAAATAAAACCATATTTACAATATCTGATCGCATTTAAAATCATTTTAAGTTAAAAGAGAATTATAGCTATGGGTATAAATTGTTTTTCGTAAATAGTTGGCATAATAAAACTTCGGTTTCATATTTCTTACATTTTTGTCACCTGCCATTTCCATATAACATCTACTTTTATCACAACAAACAATATCCTGGGCCGTTTGGTGGTTGCGCCGGTATGCCTCTTCTATTCATTCTACAAGTATGCTCTTCCAGCCGCCTCTCTGCGCAGTCTTCATCGACAACGCTATAGGCTGACCACAACTTTTCAGCAACTGCACTTGCTCTAGGCCACGCTCTTTGCAACACATTCTCATCATTGACAACTTCAGCCCACATGCAAGCTTCACCTCCCAAAAGTAGTTTCAGTTGGGTGTCATTGCCTCCAAAGTTTTGCGGATCGCATTTGTAGTATTTCTTCCAATCACCGCCATTTTCTAAGTGGTCCAGATACCAACAACTCGAGTACAGAGCTCTGTAACCATCGGCTGTAATCTGTATAGAATTAATTCACCAATTTTAGGTTAGCATTTGTTAGGTTTAGAAAATGAAGAAATCATTGCGTTGGTAGTAAGTAGTGAAATCTTAGATCATATATATTACATACATCAGACTACATACGTTACTGTTTCCAACATGTACAACCTACGATTTTCGATATATTACTTTCTTGTTTATGAACGTTACATGTAGCTATCCATTATCTGACCACGCGTGTAACCGGAGACTGAAACGCATGTGCAATTCGTGCGATTTATTATGCGACGTATGCGATTTAACAATTGATTAGACTGATTTTCGTTAATTACTAGCAAGTCTAAAAACTTATAAAATACATAGTGGAGCATCACGGGCTACACCAAATTAGGTTATGCATTAGAGCTAGTATTATCTCTGATGTATGTCAAATTTAATTCAAATTTCGCGCGTTTCTCATGCCGTGGCGCGCGCGTGGTCAGGTGCGAATAAGAAGATACCAATAACCGTATGTTAGACAGAAATGCAGATATTTTTTAATGTCTGTGATATGTTGGAAACATACTTGGGAAATATAGCTGCATCCATGTAATATATATGACATTTATTTTATATTGGCGGGAATAAATAGACAAGCAGTATAGGATGTAAGATGAAGTAAGGATGATGTAACGGATTTTGTAATAAGTACGAAAGAAAGAATTATACACATTAATTATTCGTGTTAGTATTTTATTCAGTTGCGTACGAGGAAAGTTAGCACTTTTATAGTTTGTATTTTTATTTACCGAATCTAGTAAGTAATATGCAGTGTACCACACTTGCACAATAGTGTTCTTAGGCATCACTGCGTGGGAGTTGTACACCTCTTCCCAAACTAACCCTACCGTGTTTTTGGCTTGTGTTATATTCAATAGTCTTTCCATGAAATACCTCTGCAACGCTTCGAAGTTTCCAGTCATATTAATTTCATTCATGAATTCTTCTATATCTGGATTACCTTGCCTGTAAAAATTAATAATTACTTAATTAATTCATTCAAAGCTTATTGCAGCGTAAAATGCAGTCACCAGCAATCAAAAGGCACTTCGTCGCCACCTAAATGTATATATTTTCCAGGAAATACCGATTTGATTTCGTCGAAGAAATCGTCCAAGAAGTAAAATACAAAATCCCTAGATGGATCCATAGGCCCGTATTGACCTGTTTGCCTTTTGTTCTTGTAGCAAGCAGCCAATAATTCCGGAATTCCTTCACCCCATGATCTAGTGTGTCCTTAAATTTAAAGTTGTAGTAAATGCATAGGTAACATGAAAGAAAAAATAGGCGAATTACCGGGAGTGTCAAATTCTGGAATTACCCTAATTCCCCTTACGCGGGCATATTCAAGGATTGCTTTGATGTCTTCTTGTGTGTAGATTTGATATCGGTTGTGATATGCTCCTTTCTCGCTAAAGACAGATATAGAGTTTTTCCAAAAGCATGTAGAAATGCATGGTCGATTGGTTACCTTAATTCTGGAAATGCGATACTTTGGTATGGGAAACTCTGATCGTCTACTATGTGCCAATGCAAGACATTCATCTTATTGTAAGACATGGCATCCAGCTGTTTGTAAATAACACTTGTGGATAGGTAATGTCTCGATGTGTCCAACAGTAATCCTCTGTGTGGAAATCTTGGGTAATCAACAATTACGGTGGCGTTTAAGTATAACTGAAATTTAAAGAAAAAGATATTTGCACCATAAAAACTAATGCTTGATATAAGATCTTTTTTTTTTGTATGTTTAGAAAGAATGAAGAAAAAAATTAAGATTATAGGTTATTTTGATGAACAAAGAAATAATTAGCTTAGCATTTCCATTAACAGAAGCTTTTTTTTCTGATCATTATTATTTATTTATGTGAGAAGTATTGTTGTATAATGTGTTTCATTATAATCAACAACGTCTAAATTTAATTTCAAATACAAAAGCTCGATAACCTTTTTAAGGTTGTTGTTATTCGAATATACGACCTTTAACAATATTATAATTGTAATATACGTAATATATATCAGTGGCGGCTGGTCAGGTGAGGCAACTGAGGCGGCACCTCTCCGGGAAAAATCTAAAAAGTGTTCAATGTTGTCGACTAATATATATTTAAAATTTTGGACATATCATTTCAAATATAATAAAAATTTAAAAATAATTTCTAGAAGAAATTATATCTATTTTCGCTTTTCCCGCTAAAACACGTCAAATAATAACCAGCGACACGTAAGAATTCTGACTGAGGCGTATCAGTTATCGGTTCTGTTGGATTAACGTAATGCATTGAAATTCATATTAAGAACTTATGCAACACACAATACACTTCGCTATATGATGCGTATTTTAGTTGTTTAGTGAGGCGATGAATTCGTTGCCTCTCTATTCATCGGAACCTTTCGGTATCCGTCGGATTTCTTAAATATTATGTACATTATATGTGCATGCCCATTTTAATATCTGCGTCAGTTTAGTAAATTGAGTTTACCGTTGCAGCAAGTGTAGTTTGTGTTTGTATTTATATACCACGTGTTTTACCTGTAATATTACGTTTGATCGGTGTACAGTGTATTTAGTGTGGACATACACAACAGCTAAGACCTAAGGTAACTTATTTTCTGTTCAATAAAAGAATTATGAACCCCACGCACGATATTATTAAACGCCGTTTTCACGGCGTGGCGAAGTAGAGAAACGTCAAATTTTAAATATGCGAACAAAAATCAAACCGCCTCTCAATATGATTTGAAATAATAAACGGCAGGGTCGCGAATATTCAAGATCATTTTAAATATCATGGTACTAAACGTGCAAATGGCTTTGTGGCAGTACTTATAAAGAGAGTTTAATTTGTTGGCCATGTTTACTTTTGAGTGACGTTAAAAACACTTGGATAACCCTCCCCAATTATAAAGATTTAAGAAATTTTAGTCAAAGCACAAAACTACATGAAAGTTCAAAAGAACATATTAAAAATTTCATGGGGCTAAAGCTGTTAGAACGAAATACATCCACTATTGTAGAAGCTTTACAAGAAGATGTTTTAATAAAATTTTATATAATGAATTAGGAAAAATCGATTGTTATTAACATACTTAATTGATGTAACGTTAATTTTAGGCAAAGAGGAACTATCATTTCG
>JARFOC010000582.1:367801-382301 GCA_031763485.1 Osmoderma eremita
TTAAATTGTTTGTTCATAACACAAAAATATTGTTAAATAAACATTTTTATTTTGTAATGTATTATTGCATTATTATACATTATTCAACCTATTGTAAAATGTACTATTTACATTAAAAGGAGCTTCTGCTGCTTCAGTAAATCTGAGCGGGCGACTTTGACAATCGGTAACGCACCGTCAGTTGTCGAAAATGTTCGAAATGTGCTGGGTTTTCTCGACATAAAATCTCAACAACGCGATCGCACTGCTTGGGACTCAAACGGTTAAATAAGAATTTTTCACTAGTTCGTAAAACTTATTTATTTATGGTAGATGTACATTTCGCGTGCGCATGCACACATCATCAGTACGACTAGCAGCCTCTTGTCCAAATCTACAAAGATATAACACAATAGATAGACAATAAGTTTTACGAACTAGTAAAAAATTCTCATTTAAGTATTACCAAGAAGTTCGTAGTTCCTGTTATTTTTGATTAATTTATATATTTCACATTATTCAATTTAATTCTTAATTCTATTAACAACTTTGTGTAGCATATTTGTATCCAAAATGGCGTGGAATATGGATACTTCCACAAATTTTGTTTTTAGTATTCATACTATAATGGCCACTATCTTTTGCACCTAATAATTATTTTCAAGCGCTTATGTAATAATTATTCTAATTCTTGGAGTTTAATGATTTTTATTAATGCACTACACCAACCATAATGAGAAAATAAAAGCGCACTTAACAAGTATTTAGGAGAATAAAGAAAATAACATTATATTATATAGTAACGAAATGATAGAATATCCGACCATAATTTATCGTTCTAGTTAATGACTAAAAATAATTATCTTGTAACCCGTGGGTTCGCCACAAATCACGTGAAATGCGTCAGGAGCAGTTGCTATCCGCGTCTTTCCCCATCGATGAGAAAAAATCCTTAATTAACCTGAGGGGCTTTTGTTTGCCAATATCGCTGATCCGCCCGGAGTTCACGAAAGGTGAACGCAGCGAAATATATAAATGATCTGTCAGTAAATAATATTGAAACGATTTTTCGCGTGATAAATTACTACTTGTGCAATACATTCCAGATGTAATGGCAAATATCCACGCGTTCGAGAGCACTTAATCATTAGATCCATTCTTATAAGTCTGTATATGTATTCGTCTAATAACACTATTAACCCTTATATGGGTTTGGAACTCTACACGAAATAAAAATGGCGGAGTCGCCTACATTGTAATCTTGTATACTCTCTTAATAGGAATAGTATACGAGGTGTGTAAATTAAGTAATGAGACTGATATTTTTAAGTACCTACTGTTATTTGAATATAATTACAATTGAACGTTGCCTCTCTCGAAATAACTCCCTAACGAAGCCACACAGCGCTGGAGACGGTTCTTCCATTCCTCATAGCAGCGCTGGAACTCGGATATTGGAATCGCCTTTAGCTGGTCGGGTACAGCCGTTTGAATGTTTTCGAGTGTCCCAAAATGATGTCCCTTCAGATGAATTTTCAATCTTGGGAAGGGGAAAAGTCACAAGGACTCAAATCAGGTGAATTAGGAGGCTGAGGAGCCGCAGAAGTATTTTTACTGGCCAAAAAACCATTTATTGAAATTGTGTGACAAGGCGCATTGTCATGATGCAGGATCCAATCGTTCTTGGTGTTTGGTCTCACGCGCATGACCCTTTTTCGGAGTCTTTCGAGAACCTCTCAGTAAAAATGTTGATTAACTGTCTGCCCCTGGGGCACGAACGATTCCCTGGCTATCAAAGAAACAAATTAGCATGCTCTTGATCTTTGATTCGCTCATTCTTGCTTTCTTGGGCTTTGGAGAGCCTGAAGTGTGCCATTCCATGCCCTGGCGTTTTGTTTCCGGGTCATACTCCAACACCCAACTTCCATGACACGTTCCAAAAAATTTTCATTATTTTCAATCGATTCAAAGAAGTCAAGGCACCTTTCTCTCCTGATGTCTTTTTGTTCCAGCGAAATGTTTTTTGGAACCATTTTCGAGCAGATCTTTCTCATTCCCAATTCATTGGTTAAAACTTAATGAACGGTGGTGCGA
The DNA here is from genome assembly GCA_031763485.1 of Osmoderma eremita. NCBI lineage: Eukaryota > Metazoa > Arthropoda > Insecta > Coleoptera > Scarabaeidae > Osmoderma > Osmoderma eremita. The sequence goes on from JARFOC010000582.1 coordinate 369,875, forward strand.
AACAAGTTCCCCGATCATTCAGACCGTCAACCGACGATCTGAACGCACAAAGTTGGGGATTTTGTCGACATTGTCATCGGTTCTTGCAGTCGGAGGCCTTCCGCTGCGTGGCTTATCTCCCATCGACTTTCTTCCTTCATAAAATTCCTTAAACCACCGAAAAACCTGGGCTTTTGACGAAACACTGCCTCCGTAGGCCTGCTGAAGTTTTGCAAAAGTTTCTGTTGCACTTTGCCGAAGTCTGAAGTAAAACCTGATAGCACACCGCTGCTCGAAATTAATGTCTTTCATTTATAGAACGCACTACGAAAACCGGGTTCACGGAAGAAACGACAACGGACAATCTAAGACTTGATCGAGTTCAAACTTGCATTGAACGCGTATTGCAATGTTCACTTGTCGCCCCTCTATGTCCCATGCTTCCCATGTTGCCATATCAACGTTGTCACCGGGTAATTGGGTTTAAATCAATAACGTAATATCAGTTTCAATCTGCCAGACGTGATTAATATTTATTGCTATGCTTACAGATCATGGAAAACCAGTTTACGGTGGTAAATAAATTTTAATGATGCGTAACTGTTTTGAAGAATAAAATTGTCATCCTTTACAATGCTGCATTCAGAAAATGACTTTATGTTCATTTAACTTGGTAGTATAGATAACTTTCACCTTTTATAGAACAATATACAATAATAAAATCTTTTTAATTTCATGTTTTACTATAAGGTAATACAATTAAGCACGATGTTTATTCTGTTTGCAATAAACATTCAGCTACTAATTTTATTGCGCACTCCCAATTACTGCATAATATAACCTACTTCAATCTAACACCAATAAAAGTTAGAAGATTGTTGTTTCCAATTTCCATTCTGATCACTTTATCTCTTCCATAAAACATTTACGATATTTCCTGCAAATTGATTCGTACCGTGTCGTAACGGTACGAAACTCGTAACTCGAGTAGCAGCATCTCGATTCGATATTATACAACTCAAATACAGTTTTGAAATACGAACGATGCAGAGGAGGATGCAATACGTTCCGAACAAAGTCCCGTTTCGTCAGACAGTTAAACGTTTCCGTATACTTACTTAACTTCTTTTTTTTATATAGCCAAGTTTCCGTTTTTCGACAATCCCTGCAGCTTCCGCCACATTCGAAGTTTCCCAGCTACACGCTTCTTCACTTATGATAAAAGCGGCGGTGCCGTGGATGTCTGTTATCAATGGCGAATAACGGAAGAAAGAAGTTTTCATCGACCACTACAACGAAGTTTAAAATTGAGGATTTACTTGAAATTTTGCATCATCGCAGAGAAGAAGAAAGCTCTTCGTCAATTGCAATAATGAGAAGTAAATGGTGCAAAAGATAGAAGCGTCTATGCAATACAGATAAAATCTTTATTAAATTGTAGTCTAGTTATTAATGCATCTTAGCGTATGGTTTAAAAAATCTCTTCTTGGGAAGAAAGGTACTTCGCCTCGAACCTCTTATATCGTGTAAAGCAGCGGCGAGTAATACTGTTTAGATTTCTCCATGTATAAGGAGTCCGTAGAAGTTTTTATTATAATAGGTGTATACAGGTTGCGATGTCTAAACCGTCGGTTAGCGGAATATTGGGAACCATTACTAGTTGAATGCTGAAAGTTTGTCTTCGGGTGTTTTTGGTACCGATCTTTCAATTAAAAATATTGGCAACACTGAACAATTTCCGATTATACCAGAAACGAATGTCGAACTTGCTTATTTTAAATGGAACATCCAGTATATTATTTCATTTTATGACGGCACATGTTGTTACAAATGAGTTCTGTTAAGGTGTCCCTATACCTATCATTGAGAGTTTATGAGAAAAATGGATTTTTAAAAAATTTGACGTTTTATTGACAACGAAATGAAAAATTAATAACAGAAAAACTACTTTAGTTGGGAGGTTGAAATTTAATAGTTATGTAGCCAGTACGTAGTAGCATTGTACAAAGTTAACAAAACCGTCAAATTAATAATACACGCTAACACAAAATCTTATTGACTTATACTATCTAATAAGGCGCAATCACTCACTTATTTTAAATGGAACACGCTGTATATTGTTAGCGTCCGTCATTTGTTTAATTATTATCTATAAGAGTTAAGTAGCGCTCCCTATGTCTATCTCTAATAGTTTATGAGTTATTTGAGGTTTTTTGTGTTAGGAAAAAAAAATAAGTGAGAACAAGAGCAAGAACACAAACTGAACCAATAAAATCTTATAAAAGGTTATAATTAAATAATTTATATAGTTCACAAAAGATAATTACCTTTACATTAGAATTTGATAGGATTTTTTATCTTGTTGACTTTCTTAAGAAGGCTGAGGAACTATTTGGCATTTATCGATAGAAGCGTGACATTTCCAGTTGTCAAATAGAAGAGTGTGATAATGGATAATTTAGGCTTTTCCAATGAAGATTTTTTAAACATCATTATTATTTACGGTGAATGCAACCGGATTATTGATCGAACGTGTCGTTTATTTGTAGAAAGGTGCCCCGAAAGACCCACACCAAATCATAATACAGTAAAACGGTTATTAGAAAATTGCGCCCAGTTTGAAAGCTTCTATCGCAAAAGGAACAGATAAAAGCGTTTGGTAGATAATGGGAACATCCAAATAGATGTGCTAGGGTATTTTACTGCATATCCCAATGCCCCATTGCGAGATTGTCAAAGACATTTGGCAATATCTAGCAGAACAATTGGGAGGATACTGAAAAGCTTTGGTAAGAATAAGATTGGAAACCTTATTCTTACCACACTGTTCATTATCTAGAACCGAATGATTTCAATCGACGGATTGAATTTTGCGAATGGTTTTTAATAAAGTGTCAAGAAGATCCGCATTTTACAACAAAAAATATATGATGCGATGAAGAAAAATTTGTTAAAGAAATGGCTTATTCAGTCGCCACAATAGTCATTTTTGGGCAGATGCATGCCTCTTCTGCCGCCGTGAAGTGGCTGACCTCCCTGGATATCGTCTTATAACCTCTAGCCTGTGTCTCAAAAAATGTTTATTAAGCGTATATGTATGTATGTATTTGTATTTGCAATGAATTTGTAGACCGCCATACGATTAAAAAAAAAAGAGAGTACAGCTGACAATAACATACTATAATGCAAAGTTGTGTAAATCTAAACAAATCTTACAAGTTTATCAATATATCGCTATGCAAAGAAAACTACTACACGTCGCAGCTTTTTTAAACTGCTACACAAACGTAGCAGTAGCAGTTTTTAGCTGCTACGCAAACAGGACAGATTTACGCATTGACTATTGGATAATATTTCCTGTATTGTCCTTAAATATTAAATAATAATAATAATAATAATAATAATAATAATAATAATAATAATAATAATAATAATAATAATAATAATAATAATAATTCATGCCTCTCCCCAACAGCGTGAGCCAATTACAGGGGGTCGATGGCGGCCATGAGTCATTATTATTGCGCCTGCGCCCGTGGAGCGACTTAAGATCTAGGCCTTCAGCATTTGCCAAAGGAGTTAGGAAAACCACGGAAAACCTAACTCTGAGGGTGGTACACGGGGCTCGAACCCATGACCCCGAGCGTAGTGAGCGAGCCATTAACCGCCTACGCCACTAGCTCAAAAACATGATAGGTAATACTGTTTTGTTCCAAAGGTTTGATTTAATATTCGGGACCCTGCTAAGCATTTATAGAAGTAAACCAGCGGATATTTTCATTCCGGACACTTTAGGTAATTAAACATTTCATGTGCAATTAGTCAGTCAGCCCAGCTCATGCGCGTGTTAATAACGAAATTTCATGGAACCTACTTTCGGTAGACTAATTAAAACAAAATCCATTCTCGGCGACAATAACTCACGGAAGGAATTTATTATAATACGTTCCGTTTGAGCTTAGATACCCATACACCTGAATGTAAAGCACATGCAAAGCCGAATAAAGCATCGCATGCCTTTTGTTCCGCTACTAATTCGTATTTCCGTCAATTATGACTGCCGTGTACTAATTTAATTTTCTACTATACCGGTAAATGACTTAGGCGGTAAGACGCACTGGCATCTAGCGGTAAGGGAGGTACGTCGGTTTATAATTAAAATCATCGACGACGCCTGTGTCACCGCTATAATTAGATGTGTCATTAAATAAAAGTGTCATTTCCCGTTTAATTAAATTTATATTACACGCTACACAATTTATGTGGAAACGATATTACTTAATTGCAAATATATATATAATCAATATATAATCAAAAACCTTATTTAATCTTTCGGTGTAAGGTATGTGTAAATTATAATTTCTCGTGGGCAAACTTTCTCCATTCTCTCTTGTTTCTTGAGCGCTTGATGGTTGTGGTACGCCACGCTCCTCTAGTATCTTCTTCACATTCTTATTACATGTTTTAATCGGCCTCCCCCATTCTCTTTGATGGTACTCTCGCCTCCCATACTTTTTCGATTGGTCTGTCACTGCTCATTCTGACCAGGTGTCCAAAAATCACCATCTTAGCTGGTGATTCTCGATCTTCCTGGTCACTGATTATACTTTTAGTTATTCTCTTATGTCTTCATTTCTCTGCCTGTCTCTCCTAGTTATTCCTAGGACTCCTCTCAAGTTCTTCATTTCAATACGCTGGATTCGTGATTTCATTCCTCTAGTAGGCACCCAACTGTCACACCCACATGTTAAGACTGTTCCTCCCAGTCTTAACGTATGTGTACAGTCAATTTAGTTGTCATCGATATTTTTTTCTATATAAATGCATTTTTGATTGCGTGGTATAATTTTGATGTATTCTTTATTCTAGTGGATATTTCTGTTTCATTGTCTATGTCCCACGTTTACACTGAATTATCGTGATTCCATATTATGGCTTCTAACTACATCTCTATTAGTAAAAAATAAAAAAATAAAATAATAAAAAATACCCTTACCACCTCGATGAGTGAAGAACTCCTGGATACTGGATACTAAGATTTGCACTGTTAACAGTGTTATTCAAGTGGTGTGGTGTGTGGTGCAAATCTCCCAGAGTGCGACGTCTAACATTATCTTCCCTCGTAGTTTCTGCTGAGGATGGCAACTTAGTTGCCGAAATACGTATCCAGGAGTTCTTCACTCATCGAGGTGGTAAGGGTATTTTTTATTTTTTACTATTTTAAGCCACCGCATCCTATTTTGTATATTATACATTTCTATTATTTCTATGAATCCTCCCTATTGCTCGATGTACCTTGGTTGTTGCTGTCCTTTCTCTTAGACTGTCTGTTATTATTTTTCTTGGGATCTTGTCGAACGCTTTTTCTAAGTCTAAGAAAGCCACGACGTATTCTTTTCCATATTCTCGGGTAAGTTCTTGTAGCGGTTTCAATGTGAAAATATGATCTTGTATTTGCAAATATATATTTCACAATAAATATATTTTTTCTAATTCAAATAATGCCTTGCTTTTCGGTGTCGGTTTAAACCAATTTTTTGGTTTAATTTGAAGTTCAGTAGTCAAACTGTATTTCAATTTAAGTTCAAATCTGAACTGAACCGGAAACTAGGTTCAATTTAAGGCGAAAAAAAATACCCTAGTTCAACGATTGGTTCAAAGTTTACATTACCACATTACCGATGGCCTGTTATACATAACCTTCAAAATCACCTGTCTTTCGCGTAAGAATTTTTACGAAAGAATGAATTTCATTGAATCGTACAATTATCAAGATATTATTAATTTTATTTAATATTTTGAACCTAAACTATTCTGTACATTCCAAACTACTATTGGACTATTGGTCGAGACAACCGAACAAGAAAACATTTAATAGGAAATTATTTTAAAAATCTTACATAAAATTAATGAATGCTATTTTTACTTAATCCTTTTTTTAATAATAACCTGTTTCTTGTTTTTTATTAACTATTTGTTACACCTTTTGTTTTAATGGTAGTTCTCACTTTAGTAAATCATTTTTTGAATATTATTCTTCCACTTGTAATTTCTTTGATATACCAAACGAACGAAACCAACGGCGATAACTATTGCCTCATCAGTGTACGAGTTGCAGGTACACTGATGAGGACATAGTAGTCCGAAACAGCTGTCTGTACGTGGGAATATCTGTCGGTACTATCATTACCAAGCATTATGTACTATCGGCTCCCACCGACTGTTTCACTTTGTATAAGTAATGTCATTGTTGAACGTGATGCGGTCAGTTACATTCCTGGCTGTCGCACGACATTATTGTTAGAGCTGCTTGTACGTATGTATTTGCCATGATATGATATGCATATAATATTGCTGCGTATTCTTTTAAAATGTCACGTCCCTCTTTTAGTCGTTTCTTTTTCTACTTGCGAGTTCTTGTTTTCTTACTTAATAATAATAGGTAGATCAGGTACTTACTGTTTTCGCGACCTTCACTATCTTCGGTTATTTCTTTCTAGCTATTACTCAATACACTTAGACTAATTTACAAAGTTCTTTATTATCGCACACCCGACTCCCGTTCAACACCGACTGCCTGCTACAATCTTTCCTTGCGCTCCTCGAGCCCTCGCTTCCTGTGTCTCATATTATTAAATCAAGGTTTCTTCTGAACTAATAACCTGACGACAGGAAACTAGGCTTCGACTTACGCTTACATGTTTTTATACCTACAGAATGCATAATGTATAGTGGAACTTTCCGTGGCAATATCATGGTGGTGTTATCTTCTTGCCAGACGATTGGCCACAAGTAATTTACAGAATTTTGTTCAGTTGTATATATTTATGCGGTGTGGAGTATTTTTAAGGTTTGTTAAGTGTGAGAAAAATGCAATCAATTTAATACCTATTATAAGTTGGCCAATACTGATCGATGTCTATGCTTTTCTTACTTACGCTTGTCATTGGAAATAACTTGCACGTAACGATAACATTGATACTGCTATTAATTCTTTTTATATTTCTTCAAAACTGTTAGGTAGAGTTAAGAAATATCAAAAATACCAAAAACAATTAACCGTAAAAATGCCATTGTCGGCGCATGATTTATTGCTGGAATCACCATACTAGCAAAAGCAATGAAAGGGGGGTACAAGCATTAAGGACAGACATTAAAGAGTTAGTTTCAGTAAAAAAATATTATGAAAACTTTAGAAACTATACCACAAACTTAAATATTATTTAAAAACTATTTACAAAAAATTCCGAATTACGCATCGCTCGGTATACAGTTCGTGTAGTTTAGGTTGCATAAACGATGGAAGATTTGTCCAGTTCCGATTCGCATTTAATTTGAAAAAGATGGCAGATACATAAAATGTCTCCCTTTCATTGTGCTTATTTGATTTGTTAAACTTAAAGAAATGTAATTAAATTTGGTAGGTAAATTACCTACAAGATTAATTGACATTTTCATCGTATTCAATAGGTATTACATTACTATCATAGAGCTCCACTAGAAGATTTATGCTATTCGTTTTCCAATACATCAAGGTGACGCACCTCTGAAATATGACTGATGTAGTGGTTATGGGCGCCATAAAAGAGTCCGTGGATATAGGCACGGATGTGGATTTAGTGTGCGGCAAAGTGGGTGTATATATCTGGAGTTATGAGACGTCCTCGCATGGGAAATGATTCTTCCGATATTTAATTGAAAAATCCCCGAGAACATCTCCCCCACGTATCCGGCCGTCTATCGCCTCATCGAATAGAAGGAGAAATTTGTTTGCGAGTTCATGCCTATTGGATATTAAATCCCGTTCGCTTCGACAAATCGTATGAAAAGTCGAACGTAAATCTCTCCGTTATATTTTCCTAATTTAGGAAAAAATGTACTTTCTATTAGCTTTCCGTGGGGAGAGAATGAACGAAGCTCGTAAAGGGGAAGATTTTATATTGGAATTGAAATTTGAATATTTCAATTTGTAATATTCGCTGGTATAAATTTTGATGACATAATACGAGAGACGAGAGAGTATACTGTTTAACTTATGTTTCATATAAGGAACTAAAGAAAATTAAAGATAAACCGTAATAAAATCAAAATAATGGTACTATGTATAAGGAAGGTCTGAAAAAATAAACATTCTATGAAAATATGAACAACTGGAACGAGGAGTTAAGCAATCTAATTTCGAACCTGGGAACAATAGTTCCAAAATATGGGTAAGTGGAAACATAACTTGATAAAAGTATAAAGGCCAGTTCTTCTTCTTCGTCTCTTATCCCCCTATTCCCTTAGGGCGCCAGATTGGAAGTCCAATTCTTCCATACTTCTCAAATCTTCGCGAACCTCTTCATCTCTATCATTGATTTGCCTCTACTCGTAGTACCCATTTCTTCAATCATTTGCATCCACTTTTTACCTGTGTCGCCCCTTTTTTATTATTAAAAGCTTTATATTAGTTTGACTTGTATCGAGGATGTCAGGTGCAATTTTACCATTCTTCTATAAATATAGTTGCCGCTGCAGGTGGTCCTTATTCTCGGGCGTTAGTATGGAATCATCAGCATCATCAGCACTTTTTGTCCGATTTTGTGTCCCCCACTCCTCCACGTCGACATTGCACATTACCTTACCCATGACCACATTGTAAAGCATTAGACTCAACTCCTTGACGTATTCCTGACGAAATGGGCATTTCTTACGTTAGAGTTTGTTGTGTATGTATTCTATTGTTATGATTTTTGTTGAGTCGCTCTACAGACTGGTGAATTTAATGTAATATTCTTTTATCTAGAATAGACGACATGTATTCTGTCGATATCGACAACTATTTATCTTTTACCTAACATTGCTGTTGACGTCAAGGCAAAAAAATAACTTGGAGCATGGCACTCAGTCACGGTGACACGTCTGTTACATCGACTGTTCCTTTAACGAACTCTGATAACGGAAACTACTACTGCGATTCTATTACGATACCTACTGCAGATATATGCACGAAAATACAATTTTTCAAAATGATGTAGCGATTTGAAAATTTGCATATGTGCAAACATTAAGCACAATTTTAAGTCGAAAATAGTGTACATATCTATATAGTAATTTATATTATATCTACTCAGGTCAATCAGCTTAGTGGATCTTTCATATTTAACAAGTACAATATGTCAAAACACGGTGTTGTACCAACTATGCGAATGCATCAAAAGAAAACACACTGTTCGGATTACTCCTCCCGCACAAGTATTAATTAATTCGGGACGACACGTGTTTCGGGAATACGTGGATTCCCATTCGCAAGTCCGACACCGAATGATTAAAGGTGTTGAGGATTGCAAAATTTATAGTAGAATTTGGCAGCCCTTGACCTATGGAATTTTTAGAATAGGCTGTTTCTGAATACAGACAAATGTAAGGTCATGGGTTTTACGAGAAAGCTGCTATTGGTGCCCAAGAGTACACAAAATGTGAACAGATGATGTTGTAGCATATTTAAATACCTAGGAGTGACGTTTCATATGACGCTCACTTTTAGCTAGTTCATCGAAACTATTTGCTCCTTAAGTTTAAAAGCCCTTGGATTCGATACTAAAAATACGAGAGTCCTTAGTGGTCTTCTTCTTCTTCTTGACTTCACGACAAACAGAGTTTAACCTAGTTCTGTACTCTTCCCATGTTGAAATTGGCTTTAATTCTGTCGAATACTTGTTGCGTTAATCAATGGTTACTGGATAATGAATTCAGTTACCCGATTCCTCGGATAGAATGTAATGAGACCTTAGTGGTGACGCGCTTATCACCTACTAAAACGTATTCATAAGAACCAAGCTTGAGTATTGAGGGTACAAAATTATGCTTGAAAACACTGTACTATCGTAAGCATAATGTACCTTGCCTTACAACTACTGTCACAATACTTTTAAATGAATTTAATTACACCTCTTTTGTCAATCGTAGAATACTATCGTGAATTATGTTTTAATGATCCTGGATTTTTATGAATGTTTGACGGTATTTTGACCTTCCTTTGCTTCCACCAATCGCTGTACAAATTCACCGTTTATAACAACGTGCTAATAATGACTAATGCTAACAACTGTTGTAGTGATTTAGACATGTTTATTGTATCTGTTAACGCACTTATGGGTTTGTTACTTCATAAATTCCCTTGTCAAAGAAAGAAGATTTCTGCAAATAGCCGGCACGTACGTTCAAAAGGTGAAGTATATACAAAATATATTTAAAAAAATATATAAATATACCTCTGAGATCACGAAACACGTCTGATTGTATAGTTCCAGGCATTCTTCACGTACAGACAGCTGTTTCGGACTCGCCTAGTCCTCATCAGTGCACGTCGGAGGATGCCTGTCGCTCGTTCAATATTCCGTATCGTTAACTAAACGTTAGCACATGTCTTTAAGGAAAATCCCAGAGACATCTAACGCCCAGCAGCGGATTCATGGAATAATCTGAAAAACGGTAACTAAGTTACCAGTCAGCTAAGATCTCTTTTCTGTGTTTGCAGATAATAAATAACAGACATTCACTTCGAATGAGTTTCAGTACCGAACTAACGCATTTATAGTGAGGTAAGGCATAGTAGTATTGTCAGGAGTTAGGGGAATAACCGCAATATTATAAAATACATATATCGTAAAACTGCTCGCTAGTACGAAATTGGCACATACAGAAATAAGATAATAACAAAATTATCAATTAAGAAGCATTGCAAATGTTATTACACGTTTGATTGGATGGGTTCTGTAAGGACAAAATGCCGTGCCGCAATTATTTAAAATTTTGTAAAGGGAAAACAGTAGCTACTCAAACACTTGAAAGGTACTGTGACGGTAGAAATTGAGAAAAAAATAATAAAAAAGCTATTTGAAATTTTCATTTTGCCATGGACTCACAAACCACACACGACGGACGGAGAGTTAAGGCGTCAAGATATTCAAAATACTCAAATTAGAAATCGAAATTTCTATTCTAACCTTTCTTCTTTAAAGGCGTAACTTTAGAACAATGCCATTTGGTAAATTAATCTTCTTAATACATTGTTGCTTACATAGTACTGGCAGTAGGAATATTTTCAAGGGACTTTGGACTTTTTTCTTTGGTATGAGAGCAATCGATAGAAAGTTTACTTCAACTGAATCCACAATATTTGAGATGAGAAAAGATTCATCTTTCACTGAAAATGTTGTATAGAATCATGGATGCCGGATAAACTTTATATAAAACTTACTACATTTTTTTGGATAAAGATTATTTTATACGTTTTTGGTAAAAGATGTATGATTTCGGTGGTGCTGTATTATTACGATTTTTTTTTGTTTCGTATCAGTTGTTTTGAATGTGGTAAGAATTTTGCTACAAATTCCAGCGAATAGCATCCACATCTGAAAACCCCCACCGCCACTTTCCGATTTCCCTTCACATGTACTTCGGTTCAGATAATTCCACCAACTTTACAGAACGAAATCAAGTCGAGGAATTTTAATGGAGGCGCTTTTACGCTCCCGGCATCCATTAATTCTATATTCCATCACGCGCGACAAAAGAATGCGACAGGAACAATGGAACTTCGCGTCGTCCGTGACGTTTTCACGTATGTGTTTGCTCCGCGCTACCACCAGCGCGCTTCAGCCGAACTTTTCTGGCGTTTGAAGCCTCCCTGTTCGTCCGACTACCACTTCCATCGCATTCCTCTCCTAAAAGTGGACGCGCTTCACGTCCAAACAGTTCGTAGCGTTCTTCTTTTATTTTATTTTTTGTCCGTTGTGTTCCTCCTCGCTGGCGAATCGAAGCTAGGAAAGAGGGAGACGGCTGTGACGGCTTTTGTTCAGTTGGGGTTTTTCTTTTTCGCGGCCGCCGTTGATTAATTGCTCCGGGAAATAAATCTGAAAGTCGAATTTGTCGGGCGTTCTGTTTTGTCTCCAATCCTCGAATGTGTGGTTGTTGATGTCTACAACTGGGGTTGTTACCCCAATGTAGGGAAGGAGCTGACGCTTGTTACCTGAAACTGAGTTGGAAACAAACGCTTTTTCTTGAACGGCAAGGCCTACGGGGATTTCGTAAGCCAATTTTATCAGTCTCTTTCTAATTTTCTTCTTTGTAATTATGTGCTACCTCAAAAGCAGTTAAATTGGGTTCTTTAAGGCGGAAAATTATCGCAATAACCTAACAATATAAATATAAAATAAACAATATAAAAATAATTTTTTTTGTTAAAACTTGAAGAAAACTAATGAATGTTAAAGAAATTATTCAGCACTAGATTATTGCTAATGAAGTCTTTAATTAATTAAGGGAGGGTTTTTAGAATTAGTCCATAAATAAATATAATATCTCATATTAACCTAAAAAAATTACTTATCTTGAATAGTTGCTCTATTTGATGATGTTAATAATATGCATCGTATTTACATAAGTTTTTCTATATTTGCTTTCA
>JARFOC010000582.1:390141-410508 GCA_031763485.1 Osmoderma eremita
AGGGTCCAGACGGGTCTCGGATCGACGTCCGTTGCTGCTATACGCACTTTTCGCCGCGCACAAAACAGTCCTTAACAGTTTTGTTAAAACATTAAAATTGTATTATTGATCATTACGTCACACGAAAATCATGTTTGTTTTAATGGAATCTAAACTTTTTTTTGTTATATTACTGAAAGTGTGTACATAAAATCTGCACACTGTACATTTTATGTAGTATGAAATTTGAATATTTTTGTTCACGCCGATTAAACCATAATGCCTAATTCACCCAATTTTTGCGCAAAATTTTACGTTTAAAGTAAAGTTTTCAGGCGACAATTGATAACAGTTATAAGTCAATGAAGTACTGAAAAATATTGTTTGAAATACTAAACAAATACAATAACCTAATAACAACATACAAGGTGAAGAACATTTATGTATATCGATCCAAATATTAATTTCGATGTCAGGTTGACAATTAGTGAGAGAGTTACCAGAACATATTCGAGCTACTAAACGATTTAAAAATACCAGTTTCAATTATTACATAAATTTGTTTATATATTTGTGTGAAACAACACTCAAATATTGAACACAACTACATCTTGAAAAGAATACTGGAAGGATATTCACAAAATGGCAATTTTCATTTGTTATTTATAAATATTAAGTTTTATGTCATGATATTCAAAAAATACATTGATTTTAATAATCTCAAAATGCCATTCCATTTAAGGAAAAATGTAAATTGCTTCCGGTGTGACTTAATAACAAATAACTCGGACTTGTTGTTACGATAATAATGTGTCCCCCACCAACTTTCCCTGCTCCGAATTTTAAATGTTTGCGTTGTCTCTATGACATTTTCGTATATCACTTTAAGTGGTTCAGCCTGTATAAGAATATATTTGAAAATAATTCAGTATGGCTATAAAAAGAAATAATTTATTTTTATAACGACTGTAGCGAATTTTTTTTCCTATTCTGAATTTTTCAGTTTCGAGATCCATATCGACCAGGTTAAGTATAACTTCTAAGAAAACCTAAAATAACATTATCATGAATTTTTGCGATAATAACAGATATAAACGCCTGTCATTCCCATATACTTCAAAGTTTAACAAAATCGCCACTCAAGAAAGAATGGAATATGTCGATTATTTAACGCCAATAAAAGTAATTCTTCATTGTACAATGGTGTGAAATTGTAGCCTCCGTGGTAAATAAACTCAAAAATTGGATAATAAATTATCCTTATGCATCCAAATCAATTGGTGGCTGTGGATCAAGAAACGCGGAATATAAATTATTGAAATTGAAGAGACATCTTTTCTGTAGAAACCGAAGAAATATTTAGGGATATGGAGTATGCTTCATTGGACGGAAACAGTTATGTTGCTACAGTTACTATGTCTGACTCCAAGAGCGTTCTTTTAGCACTACTAGTGAAGAAGCACTATCAGCATGGGCACCCGATTATTACTCTAGTTATTGCTAGAATTATTAATCAGTATTGAAAATTAAAGAGCTCCAATAAGAACAAAAATTTTAGTGTATATAACGACATATTATGATTGCTGATAATTAAATCGAAAACAAATTCGTACAAGAATCGGTGATCAAGGATATCGATGTGTATGCAAATGTTTTCTGGATGAATTACGTGAACGTGGCAAAAAAGGAAATTTTCTTTGAACAGTGGAATGAAAGATGGAGGGTAGCTAATATATAGAAAAGCACCCAGTACTCTTTGACTCATCCAACAGATGATGTGAGGCCTTCGCATAAGCAGTACTTCGTGGTATCAAGGCTAGCGCAATCTACGATAGTTCGTTTAAAATTTGGGCATGGTCAGACGTCTTCAAATCTCTGCCCACTAGGAATCACTGAGTTTCAAATATAAAGCTGTGAATATGAATATGCAGATGCAAATCATATAATTTCGGGATACATTAACGATCAAAATCAGAGAAAGAATCTCTTAAAGCATTTAATTGCATTAAAAGTTAAACAACCTACTAACTTAATATAAATGTTTAAAACAAACAATATCCATGTTTATAGTGTTGTATTAAAATTTGTATTTTCCTCTAAAATTAAAATTTGATTTTGGGGAAACAAATAACAACTAACTAGTCACCTGACTGGGTAATTCTTTTGTTCCAGTGACCGATTCTAACTGTGTTTATGAAGTCGGCTCATGGGTCTCGAAACATGAAACGCTTTCACATTGTATCATTCAACACACACTTGTTTCATCATGATGGTCTGTCATGGTCTGGCCTGAACTGTTTTTTTTTGTTTGCACACCTTAGTGCATCGATGGCAAATGGGTACGAGCCCGAAATTCAAATGAAGTAAAAGAAACTCTTGTCAATGAGAATAATTGATCAGAATTGATTGTAGAACTTCAAATTTCTTCTATGGGTAACACTTTTGGCGCAACATTTATTGGGAAACCATAGTGGATAATTATTGGATAATTATTGAGTAATAAGAACTTTTAAATAAAATTTCTTTATCCATTTTCTGTATCAATGGCTTCAATTAAACTATTCAAATATAGTTAGTAGTCAAATATAATATTTAGTACAATTAGAGAGTATTCGTTGCAAAACACATTTTCAGTATCATAAATATTATATTAAGATATTCTAAAAGTAATTTTCTTGTGGTTCATTTTAACCTAGGAATTCTAAAAAAAAACTTGTAATGTATATGTATAAACAAAAACTAAAGGTTCTCTTATGGGTAGTAGAATTAAGTAAAAAATACGCTCACCAGCCTAATGAGTGAATAACTCTAGATAAGTATCATCATCCTTAGTACAACCCACAAATGATGTATCTCAGGTTAAGATAATACCTTGTATGATATGATTTCCGGCTCATAATCTATATCTATATATACTAGTTAATCGTTTCGGTTCACAGGGCGTGACGGAGTAAACACTTAATTAATTTATCCTAAAAGTTTGTGTAAGCTAGAATACGGAATGGGTCCTTTGTCAAAATTCATAACCCTATCCTTAATCTCATGAATATAAATACTCTCATAATTATCCAATTCTCTACGCTCACGGTAGGTAATAGATTTCTTCTTAATTTATGAAATCGTAGTTTGACAAATTGACTGCCCAGATAGTTTTGAGGTATCAGGGTTGTGCAGCTTTTAAACAATAATTTTTGTTTACATTTCTTGACTAAATTCTATTCTATTTCTATTCAGTGATTTGTATGATGTAATTTAATTCTGTTTTATGTCGGTCGTTTGTCAATGGAAGACTTGACAAGCGGTGAACTAGAAAATTGAAGCTATTAGCCGTCTTTTACTAAAAACAGTGATTTGAATCTGCTGTTATAAATTTGTTTAAGTTGGATTTCTCTCTGTATATGTCGAATTCTAACCTATTATTACTTTTAATTACTAGGCTATCTAAACATCAAATTCCAAAACGTTTTATTGATTTCTTCTCGACCCAGAATTAACAAAATATTAGACTGGAACTGTTGTTCCTTGTTGCTAGACAGTTAAACACCACTAGCAAAGCTTTCTTCAAAATCTTTATGCACTCCACAACTATTTACAAAAAGTTGTTCGATACAGTGTGCTCACCATTGGGATGTCATAAACCACGGATGGTAGAAAGTTGGTTAAAGGGGCAAAATGTGCCTGACGTCAAGACCTACTATATTAAATGTAAACACTGCAATGTAAATATCTGCGCCATAAGGGAAACGATGCCGAAATTGTATTTTATTATTTTTTTTTTTTCGTAGAATTTACATAATGAATTGAAAAAAAATATATACAAACTTTCTTATTTTAAATACAAATGGTATATGGCATTGACTGTACAAAAGAGAGTATGATTTGCTGATTTCAATTATGTATAACATATTTGGTTTATTTGCAGAAACAAGTTATTGTGCAATTTTAAGCGTTCTTCTGCAGAAAATATACAGGGTGTTTACAGCCTTGTGATTTTATTTTCAAGGGGTGATTAAACATCTTAAAATAAGGTCATTAACGTAAAAATATTAAGAAAGTTGCATAATAAGAAAGATATTAATGTTTACTACTACACGCATAATACAAAAAACTTGAAAATACTCCACACCGCACAAATATATAACTGTAGTTTAGGTTTAGTGCTGAAGGTGACAACTTCGTTGTTGAAATACGTCTCCAAATCAGTTTTTTATTTAGTGTATTACGCGAAATATAGAAAGCTACAAACCTCAAGACGAAAATATATTTACGCTATAATTTTGAAATATTTAATACGGGTGATTTTCTACAGCTTTTACAACTGCGTCATATATAAGAATTATAAATCTGATTCGTTAGTTACATTTGTGTATAGAGGCAATGTGCCTTGAGTGGCAAAGCTTTACTTGGAGATGCCTGTAACTGGAAACGTCTAAGCTCCCACAATTTATTTAAAAGCGAAAACGACTCCCATATATAAATATAAATACGGCGACTTCGATTTAATTGCACGAAAAGTACACTCGGGAGATGCAGAGAATAGATTTGTTTGCCTAACGTGTTCTTCCACCCGCAGTATTCAAAATAAAATGCCGACGTAACTGAGAGGAACCAAGCAAAGGGATTCCTCGTTTGCCATTTCGGTATATTAAGCAATTTCGAGAAAGAATAGTTGAATTTACCTTAAATTATGAACGCTGAAAAGCGTAACAAACAAGAGCAAATTATTTCGCTTTTTAAAGTAACGGCATTTCCCGAACTGCCAACGTTACGCGCAGTAAATAGAAAGAGGAGAAAAGAGAGAGGCTGAAGTCCATTTCATTATCAAACGGAAGGGAAAACCTTTTCAGTTCCGCTGCTATATGTCTCTGTCATTTTGCTTTCATCGTTTCACGATTTACTTCTGAAGCTAATTGAATTGTTACTCATTTATTTTGACTTGTTTTTAAATTATCCAAGAAAAAAACAATTGTTTTCTGTTTGTATATATGATGCGATATATAGTTTAATAATTTGGGAGTAGCAATTTTTAATGTAGGTTACAAAAACCCATATGCATATGTATACCTAACTACCTCCCCATTTTATTAATTCACTCCATAAAAGAATATTTAGTTTTATAAAAAGAGTATGGAAAGAAGAAAAAATACCAGGCGAATGGAGATTGGGAATGATAATACGTATCCCAAAAAATGGAGATTTAACCAAATGTACAAACTACGGAGGTATAACAATACTGAACACAGTCTACAGAGTAATAACAGCAATAATCAAAGAAAGCTTAAGGAAACATACAGACACAATAGAGAGAATATCAAGTTGGATATAGAAAAGGAAAACCAACAATAGATGGCATACATATATTGAAACAAATTATTTAAAACAGCTAGGAGCATAATATGGACACGTATGTACTTTTTGTGGACTTCAAGAAAGCTTATGATATATTGAAGAGAGCGGGAATCATAGAAGATCTGGGGAAGATAAAGACACCAAGAAAGATAGTAAACCTTGTAAAAATGACAATGAAAGAATCGAAAGCAATAGTGAGCACTGGAAGGGGGACAACAAACAGTATAAACATAAACAAAGGAGTGCGCCAAGGGGATTCACTGTCAGAATTATTATGCATAACATCTTTGGAATGTATTATTAAAGAAGTACAGTATACTGGTACAATTAACAACAAATAGATTCAAATAATTGCATATACAGATGACTTAGCAATAATTGCAAAGAGAAAAGATGATCTAAAACAGCATTTCAGACAATAGAAGTTAAAGCCAAAGAAAGAGGACTGGAGACCAACGAAAATAAAACAAAATACATGCATTGCAACAGGAATAGAGAAAAACCTTTACATAATTTAAAAACAGAAAATCATGAATTCCGAGAGGTAGACTTTTTAATATATCTAAGAACACTAATAAGCAGAACAAACGAAAGATTAGATATTAAGAGAATAATGCAGTTGGGGAATAAGGCATTTTACAGTAAGAAAAATCCATTAAAGGACAAGAAACTTAGTAATAACACAAAAATAAAAATCTATAAAAGAATGATTAGACCTGTTGTAACATACGCAGCAGAAACAACAAGTTTGACGTTAAAAGAAGAAGAACAACTAAAAGTATTTGAAAGAAAAATTATAAGATTCATAACAGGATTAAAAAGATTGGTGAGAATGAATGCAGGTTACTTATGAATCATGAAATTGAAACGATAATGAAAGGAGAAAATATTGTCAAAACTTATAAGGTCAGTAGAATTCAATGGTATGTATTTAGAAGAGAAGATAAAGTGGCGATAAGAAGTATAACAGAATGGAATCTCGTTAAAAATAGACCAAAAGAAAGACCTAAGGTGAAATGGAAGGAACAAGTGGAGAAAGACCGGAAAAAAATGAACATAAAGAATTGGAGAGAATTATTAAGAGATCGAGAACAATGGAGGAAAGTTGTCAATGACGCAAGAACACACCGGGAATTATGAAGCAAAATGTATGAACACGTGGACTAATCCACCACAACAACGGATTTATAGAGTTTTTGCAGTATTACAGCTAGAATTTCTGCGGAAATGTAGAATTTATTGCATTGTATATGTACACCTCATGCTGCGAAGAATTTCTACATTCTTTGCCATAGAAAATTGCTGATAATTACTTCCTGTAATATCTGGCGCCATTTGGTCACGCTGACCATTAGTGAAAAGAGGCCACAAGCACATACTTTATTGGAGCGACGAAATTAATACCATTAAATTGCCAACAACGTAGCATATGTAAAATATCGACTGTAACGGATGCACGGTATTCATTATTAAACCATTAATTATGCAGTTGACAATTTAACAATGTGGTCTTGTTACAAGAGCAGAACGATTTATGCTAATTTATGACGTCTGTATAGATCCAGTTTAATCAATAGCGCGCGTATTACTCTATCTCAAGGATCGTAGTACTGCGTTGGGAGTTTAATTGCCAATTGATAATGCACCGAGTGGTTATAATGCTTTGTAAGTCTACGTGTGTCTCTATAAAGATATACAGCTTGTTCCCAGAGTAATAAATGTAGTGTAGAAGGTGCGATGAAGCAAAGGTGTATATTTAAACTTGCCGTTTATTTTTGTCGAATTACCGTGAAATTTATATGTGATATCCTCAGACAGCTGTGCAACCCAAAAGATAATTTTCCACTCTTAAATATATACGTATTTACGGATGGCGAGATCAGTGTCTCTGATTGGGAGGTTGACTTAGAAAAGCCAACATGCATCTTGCGCCAAGTGATGGAGAATTACTACTTAAAAATATCGACAAACCAAGTAACAGTTTCATATGAAAGATCATATCAATACGCCACTGTGGTACAGGCAGAGGTGTACGCTATATTGTATTGCGCAATGGAATGCAATAAGAGGGCTTATAGTAATAGGCGGATTTGTATTGCAACGGATACTCGGGCGACACTTAAGAGTACTATGGAAGTCTAAAGCGGCATCAAGACTGACTTGGGAATGCATACGGGAACTGAGTGTGCTCGCGGAACGCAATGAAGTTACTTTGTTGTCGGTGTCTGGAAATTCGGGAATCGTAGGCAACGAAGAAGCTAGCGAAAATAGGATCATAGTCTTCGTACGTGGGCCCCGAACTTGCCCTGGGAACGTCTAAAGACATAATACGAGGGCAGATACGAAAATGGGTCCAACGACAACACAAGGAATACTGGTAAAATCCAACCAGGCAAAGTCGTGGCAAAAACCTTTACCAAAGAGCCATCAGTAAAAAAAAGCTGAAGAACTACTAAATCTTAGTAGGAATCACCATCGTACAGTAATAGGTCTCCTGACAGGACATTGTGCCTTGAAAGGACACCTACAGAAAATTGGGGTTGACATTGAGGACGCAAACTGCAGACTGTGTGAAGGGGCAATAGAGACCGCATACCATATCTTATGTGAATGCATGACCTTGGACCCTAGATGAGGGCCAATCTTCGCGAAACAAAAAATTAACCAAGAAGACCATACAGGCCAACTGGCCAAGGACAGATTAGTACAGGGCACTGGGATCTGGGAATGAGTGGTATAGAGCATGGGTACAAAAATGGGAGATAAATACAAAAAGCCAATTGGCTGAAGTGTTTCCGGAGACTTATATCAGACGGCCCCCATAAAGCAAAAGGAAGTCAATGATTTCAGATACCTAGAATGCAAAGGACGGCCAAGAAATGATATTACAACGTTTCTACCAAGTAATAGGGACGATGCACATAGGGGCATAAATGAGAAATGCCGGCTATAATATCCAATTACAAACCTCTTAATAACAATACATTAACATTACTCTCCTATAATAAGACCACTAAGCGTAATAACCCTAAGTATATGATTATCATTATCTCTACAGATAGTTGTTGATTAGCTTTCGTATTCGACGAATCCTATTTTAAGTTTTGAAAGTACGTTTTCCCTTATAAATTTACAAAAACTATTGTATATAAGAACTGACTATGTTGTTGTAGTTCAAGGCATATACTTGTATCCGACATAATTTGTATAGGGTTAACTAATCTTATTGGGTAAAATTTGTATGTTTGAGTAATATTAAACTCTTTGCAAGAAACTATTGATCTATGTTGACTTCTTCATTTTCCGGTATAACTTCTCTTGAAATTATTGGTTTAAATGTTAAAGTTGTGGACAGTATCGGCTGTACTGGTTAGAATTCGAATATCACATTTGTTGGGAATGCAGCCAATTCAATCAAAACACAACTTTATTGTTTCGCTGGAGCTTTCGATTTTTATTTGAAACCTTCATCAGGAGTACAAACTACAAAATATGTGTTTGATGATAGGACAAAAATGAAGAAATTATACTGAACAATTATTTACATGTTATGACTTAAATTATTGTCTGACATGTTGAAATATGGACAAATGATTTACATTGACACATTAAAATATTGAATAGTATAAGACAACCTCACATTATGATGGACAAACAGATTTAAAAGCTACATTACGGAGAATTCCACACATATTCATCTATAAAGGGAACATCGGTGATGTAGTCAGAGCAAAAAATGCCATGTTAATAGAACACGGGAATCACGAAGCAATACGTCATCCGTACCAACCTCTCAAAAATAGAAACACCAACACAACTTGAAGAATTGTGTGGGCGGTAAATTCAAAAAGATAATATACAGGATGAACACTATTAATCAACCTGGACTATGTAAATATTGTATTGAAGAGGGACGACCTATAATATATTTTATTTAAATAGAGCGGTTCCATTCTTGGACGCACTTGTAACACGTACGGAACAACAATGTCTAGTACTAAACTGGTATACAAAACCCACTTTCTCAGGACGTTATATACACTATTACTCTAACCATCCCTTTAATGTAAAGATAAACACTTTAAAAGCGATAAAAATCGTGTGTTACAAATACCAATCGCACGATTTCACAATGAAAGTTTACATAAATTAAGTACCATTTTCTTATCGAATGGATATCTAAGGGCTCTGGTGAATTCTGCACTTCTAATACTTTGACAATAGCGGGATGGAAGCATTGCGCCTCCTAAACCTTTTAATAACTTTAGATATGTTAAATTTCCTTTTATTGAGCAATTGTCTTACAAAGTGAGACAGGTAACTTGCGTTTTATAATCCCATACCAACTTCAACTTGTTTTACGAAGGTGAAGGATAAAACTGATAAAATGTACAAGGCCAATATAGTATATAGAATTCCCTGCGCATCGTGTGAAAAAGTGTAGGTACATCCGTACTACCAAACAATGGTTGCGTAGTCGAATGACCCAACATAAAAGAGATTGCAACCTATTCACCACGGACACTGCTTTAGGTGACCATCATGCACACAGTGGTCATAATTTCTCCTTTCACTATGTCAGCATACTAGATGCACAGCCTTGCTATTACTAAAGGATGTTCCTCGAAATGTGTCATATAAAGACCACGAAAAACTGTTTAAATTTTCGTACTGACATGGAGGGTCTAAGTGAAATATATAGTTATTTATTAACAATTAATAGCCCTCAAAATATTGGTGGGACAACTTAAAGGATACCACCTCCACAACTATAGCAACGGTTACCGTATTAGTGGTTTTTCAGTTACATAACTGCCTTCATCTTAAAAAGAATGAGTTTACAATATTGACACGAATGTTCAAATTACTAATTAATTATTGCATACAAATATTTGATTTAAAATATATTATTAAGTATATTATAGGTCGTCCCTCTTCAATACAATATTTACATAATCCAGGGTGATTAATAGTGTCCGTCCTGTACATTATATTTTTGAATTTACCGCCCACACAATTCTTCAAGTTGTTTTGGTGTTTCTATTTTTGAGAGGTTGGCACGGATGACGTATTGCTTCGTGATTCCCGTGCTCTAGAACGTGATAACATGGCGTTTTCTACTCTAACTACATCACCGTTGTTCCTTCTATAGATGAATATGTGTGGAATTCTCGGTAAATGTCGCTTTTAAATCTGTTTGTCGATCATAATGTGAGATTGTGTTATTCAATATTTTAATGTGTGAACGTAAATATTTTGTCCATATTTTAACATGTCAGACAATAATTTAAGTCATAACATGTAAGTAATTGTTCAGTATAATTTCTTCATTTTTGTCCTATCATCAAACACATATTTTGTAATTTGTACTCCTGAAGAAGGTTTTAAATAAAAACCGAAATCTCCAGCGAAACAATAAAGTTGTGTTTTGATTGAACTGGCTGCATTCCCGACAAATATGATCTTCGAATTTTAAATGTTAAATTAAACTGGGACACGCTGTGACCTGGTACATTATGATTTTTAAATATAAGTCAAAAAAGCAATCAAACCGAAATATTTTATAATTAGCTTAGAATCAAAAATGATCACTTAACAGAGATATATTGCCATTACTTTGTGCCACAGAAGCAAACGTAAAATAAAATCACGACAATATTGAAGAGGACATTGAATCTGCAAGATCTACCGACAGCGGGAGTTCAAGTGATGGTGACTACACTATATATGAATACTTTTTGAATGACGTGTTATTCCATACATTTCTTTTTAATAAAATGCTAAGAACTCGCAATATGTTTATTCTTTGTTTCAAATAGCACAAGAGTTTTGGCCAAGTTCTCAGATAACTGGCCCATAATGCGATGGAGGGAATCCTCTTTAAAAAAAAATACAAAGAGGAACGACAACAGAACTTTGCCGTCTAAGAATTACATATTATATGGTTTAGAGACATGGACGCTAAGCTCAAGTCAAATAAATGAAATAAAAGCTGCAGACTTTTGAGGCCAACAGGCTCCAAAATAATAAAAAAAAAGAAAGAATTAGGAGTCCTGTGAATTAAAGAAGAAATCACGAAGTGTAGGAAAGAATGGCACCCACACGTTAACTAACAATGGATAACAATCGTTTACCCACGGTAATCTGTAATTACAAGAAGAAGCATCGGTTATCCCAGAAAGAGATGGTCAAATCAAATCGCTTGAGGCTAATGATTTTCCACTTTTAAAGATATGAGGTGGCGACTTTTCAAGAATTTTAATATTGCTCTCTTAGACATATGCTTTTACGTACATTTAAAGAAAAAGTAAGAAGAACGAGAACAATTTGCCTGCAGTAAATAAAACGTTAAAAGCGGAATTTTCGCTGCGGAATTACGAATGGAATTGTAACCTCAATAGCGCATTCAAGATAAAAAGACGCAGGTTTTAAATCTCGAGAATTTTTACGTCTCCGTCGTTCCGGTTGCGCAATTTAAAGAGCGATCGTGGAAAACCTCGTCGTGGAAAACTGCGAGAAAGAACGTCCATCGCGTCCGCCGCCTTTGAGCTTGAAACGGAAAACGCCGCGAGTCAGCCGTATAACAGTAACCTAAAGAAGGCGAACGCAGACGGCCGCACCAGTAGTCGTAAAAAATGTGCTAAAAAACATAAATCGCTAAGTTTATACGGTACGTAAAGGCGTTATAAAACAAAATAAAAGTTTAAATCCGGTAGTCCATTTGCCAAGGGACCTGCTTTCGTAATAATCCCAGGCACCGATTTTGAGAAGACGAAGACGAGAGCCCCAAAATAAAGCGTTGCCGAGCGAGATAATAGAAGTTTATTCGCCAGTAAGGTCCAAAATACAATCTAAGAGGATTTAAGAAATGGCACGGCGGACAGGATTCTATCCGACGTATGTTCGCTGCGGCCTTAGATTAGGTTCGTTCAAACTAATTTTAATTCTCTTGAATCACATCCGATGTTTCGAGATATGTCAATGCAATCCTTCGGTTTTTTCGAGTAAAGTTTACAACGTACTATACGGTAATCTACGCATACTGCAATGTTTCAAAATGCAAACAAATAATGTATGTTACCAAATGTCAATTAATTTTGATTTTAAATGTTCAGAAATTGCCCCACGTTGGGCGCCACAAAAAAAAATATTTCTAATAAATTTTAGATAATACTAATTTTTGTAAATTCGGATTATTTTTATTTATGTCAAGTTGACACAAGCCGGGTAATTTCTGAATGACAATTAACTGACACTTGCTAATTTAAATTATAATGACTTAATCAAAATAGTAACCTATTTAAATAATATCGAAAAACCTAAAGATATGTTTGAAAATATAATTTAGCAATGTTACTATACGAATAATAGGCACATATAATTTAACGAATGAATAAATTTATCAAATACCTTATCAAATATAACCCGTGTACCTATATTTCATAATTCCTTCATTTTCAAATTCGCCTTCTACCTGCATTACTATACTTTCCAAACCCTTCTCATTAGCATAAAATACTCTCCTAACCTTAACACAATCATTCAATCAATCAATCATTCATGTTTGTCTT
Organism: Osmoderma eremita; assembly: GCA_031763485.1. Classification (NCBI taxonomy): domain Eukaryota; kingdom Metazoa; phylum Arthropoda; class Insecta; order Coleoptera; family Scarabaeidae; genus Osmoderma; species Osmoderma eremita. The sequence continues at coordinate 403,041 of JARFOC010000582.1, forward strand.
TCGCTTGAAATTGAAATATATTAATACATACATATATTCGACGAGTAACTGTTATTTATAACAATTCATAAATTGACATGATTTAAGTTAAAGATATTTGTATAATCATGAGTAGTGTGCGAACAGAATGCAACTCTTCGTATGATCTATTTCTCACACAGCTGGCGTGACTACCACATTGGGAGTGCGTTCAGTTCCAGTTATACTTTATTTTCCTGATTTTTTAAATTTATGTCTTTTCTCTTCTTCTTTACTTCTGTTATTAACATATGCCGTAGCATATCCCTAATGTGCAGGCGAAAGGTTTATAGCTACATTGCATGTTTATTTATTTATAATACCCAACAGGATAATCCGATAAAGGTCACACATATATGTAAATAACATAGTATACACTATTATAGTGACATAAATTATAAGAAATCAATAAATATATATAACTAAATTAACTTATAACTCAAACTATACATTAGTGAAAAATATTAAACTTCCTAAAATTCAAATTAAATATTTGTATTTGGTTAAAAAGTGCGTTGACCTCTCCAACCACAAAGTCTAGAGGACACTTAAGTGACAATAAGAGCTTGTGTGAAATTTCAAAGCAAATAAGTCGGCGGAAAATAACAGAGATTACAGAACGGTTTACATATAGCCACATTTAAGAAGGAAAATTTTACGAAGATAAAATAAAGATGATTAGTTTAGTGGTTTTAGTCGTTCTGGATAAGTGTATAGATTTCAATCAATGTCAAGCATACAGAAAATATAATTACCTAATTTTCGTAGAACCCTTTCTATTTTTTTTTTCGTAACGAAAGTCGTATGTGGAATAGGTAATTGTGCGTTATAGTGTTCCGAGTTCCCAGCTGTTCGCGGGCATTTGGTGCACATGCGCAACGGTGGACCATGTTGTCAGATTTCGTTTAATACTTATAGACCCGTTTGGCGGAATTAATTTTAATTTATTGTCATTGGCTTTTTCATAATCTTATAGTTAAAACTTAGTAAACAACCTCCTCATGTTTTTATATTCAGAATGAATTAATAATAAACTGTTTGTTACGTTATCACGGTTAATACACTTTTCTTCACGAATGACATTGGAATTCCACATTCCCTACAAAAACAAGAATTCTTTAGTAAATGGTGCTTTACGAGACAATAAATACATGTTAAATTATCATTAAAACAAATGTCTTGCAAAACAACTCTCTCAGCCCTAATTTCCTGATCTTTCATAATTTGGTTCTCGGTTAAGATTACTGCTAGCACTATACCAACTCTGCCAGCCATGGTAAACTAAATAATAACCTAAAACTGAAGAAAAAACATTTTAACAGTAATAATACTCAAACGAACAAAAAGGTAATTTAACAACAATAATATAATTAGAATAATTCAAAATAATATAAGAATATTTTTTTCTGTTGTTGTTTTTCTGTGCCTATCGTACTATTGATAAAATATAACCTTACTTGGATATTGATGAACAATTCAAATATATGTAATTTCCATTCATATCACTTACGGCGCTGACAAGTAATAATATACATCTAACAACGTTACCTATTCTTGGGCACCTTCTGCGCATGTGTCGGAATCCATTCAAAATAGGAGCACTATAACGCACAATTACCCTGGAATATATTAATAAAATATTCTATTTGTTTTCTGATAGTTAAATGTATGTACATTAAATCAATTGAACGAAGCCGTTTGGATTACGCCAGACAATTATCCAAATAAAAAATTATTATTCTTAAGAGATCTTAGTATTCAATATCCAGTTTTCGTAGAAGAATTTAAGAAATATGAAAAATTGTAACAAAGATTATTTACATAAGGAAAAGATACAAACCAATGATTGTATTGTTAACTCTGGCTTCGAATAAATTAAAGACAGTGATATGGTCCATTATTCGAAAAAATTCAAAATTCCCCAAAATCTAAACATGTTAATGTACCTGGTGATGGTGTTAGATATTTACAATAAGTTCAATACATATTTTATTTCTCGTACCAAATAATATAGGATAATTTTGATTCTAGTTCTTTAATTGTAAATTACAATGAAATTGATAGGTCCACCTGTTGTGGAAATGGATATTGAGGTTATTATTTAAAATCTGAGCACTTCTAAGTCTACGGGTTATGACAATGAAACATATTTTATTGTTAAACACTGTATAGTACTTATTGTTCCTGTTATTACGTCTTTAATTAATTTTTCTTTTCAAACTTAAAATATCCGTTGTAAAACCTTTGTTAAAAACTGAAAATTATAATGAATTGAACAATTTTCGTCCAATTGGTTTGCAATCAGTTTTTGCTGAGATATACGAATCTGTAATGAATAAACAAACAAATATGTTACAAAATTTAATTATCTCTACAAGGATCCGCACGGTTTTATACCAAATAAGTACTGATTCGGCACTTTTCAATTTTTTTAAAGAAATTTATAGTAATTTAGGTAGCAGTGAAATATCTGTTGGATTATTTATTGATCTATCACAGGCTCTTGACTTAGTTAACCACAATATTCTTCTACACAGCTACAGTACTATAGTATAAATGGTATAACTTTGAAAAAGTTTGAGTCATATCAAACGTAAAAGACAGTTTATTATACTCAATAATACATATGTACCTATCACCCACGTGGTATATAGGAAGATTTCGTTGTAATACTCGCTGAACGTATACTATGTTCGCAAAAGTATTTACAGTTAAAGCTGAAAAAATCACTATCAATTCGCTGTAGCATTATTTACGTACACATTGTATATCTTCTGTGCATGTTTTATGCGAATAACAACCTTAAATTTCCAAAACATCTACACGTTTGAAAATAAATATTGTCGGCAATTCCTCTCTCTTGCAAGCACCATGCAACAGGGCTTAAATGCAACGGGGATAAAACACTACCCAACTGTTTGGATAAAGCTAACAAGCACGAAAAACTTGTACGGCCGTGCGGGCACTGAGATATACAAGAACAAACTAGGAAATATAGAGAATTAAACGCATACCATAGGAAAGCCTATTTTAACGTACCCTTGTGCAAAGGCCCCTGCACTTTAATAAGATAAGGGAATTTAAATACACAACAAATATTTGTTCTTTTTCCTTTCGTCCTATAAAATGGAACGTTTGGTTTGGGGGACCGAAGCCCGCCGAGTTCGACTTTCGATCGGAAGAGGGTTGGTTCAATTTGTTTTTTTATTGAACTCTATCCTTTATAAATCGAATTACAAATATAAATATACACGTTCGGTTGACAAATACTGGCAATCACGACTCACTTAGCTTACGGAAAGAAATATATGAGATTCTGAAAATCGTTCTTTTCTCGGGGTTCTTTTTGTGTTGATATATATGGATTTCTGTCTGGTATTCTCGTGTGTTTTATACTCGGCGATTATGATTTTAGAGTAGCGTAGTTTCTGCATATGCGGTGTTATGATCTGCCTCATCATTTTTTGTTTTCTGTTAATCGTTTTAGTAGTTCTAAGCATTTGACCAGTATTTTAGATTAGAATTACTAGTAGAACCAACGCTTCATAAATCTCAGAGTGGATTACACAAAAAAACGGTAGCACACAAGACCACATATTCACGCTTAAGCAAATAATTTGCAGAACATTACAAAAAATATGGGAAATATGGAACAGTTTCGGTACAATAGGAGTTGATAGGAAACTTATTCAAGCAATTAAAGATTTTTATACGGATTGTAGAAATTGAAAGTCGGAAACTTTTAATATTCGAGAGGGTTTAAGACAAGGAGGAGGAGCTGAGTCCTATTCTGTTTACACCTTTTATGGATAACATATTAAGGAAGTGTGGTCAAAAGATAAACGGAGTACATGCAGGATATTAATTGAAAGCAGAATGAAAATTGATAACAATAAAACTAGAGTGATGGCGGTTGGCTTTTTATACTTTTTTTATTTTATATACTTTTGCGTTATACTAGAAGCAAATAGCAGTCAGGATTTTGAAATAAAACAACGGTTAGAAAATTCATGCAAAATTTTTTGGAAAGTGTCACTACTGGTGATGAGAGTTGGGTGTTCGAGTATGACCCGGAAACAAAACGCAAGAGCATGCAATGGCACACTTCAGGCTCTCCAAAGCCCAAGAAAGCAAGAATGAGCGAATCAAAGATCAAGAGCATGCTGATTTGTTTCTTTGATAGCCAGGGAATCGTTCACAAAGAGTTCGTGCCTCAAGGTCGGACAGTTAATCAACATTTTTACCGAGAGGTTCTCGAAAGACCCCGAAAAAGGGTCATGCGTGTGAGACCAAACATCAACGATTGGATCCTGCATCATGACAATGCACCTTGCCACACAGCAATTTCCATAAACGGTTTTCTGGTCAGTAAAAATATTTCTGTGGCTCCTCAGTCTCCCTATTCACTTGAATTGAGTCCTTGTGATTTTTCCCTCTTCCCAAGATTGAATATTCATCTGAAGGGACATCAATTTGGGACACTCGAAAACATTCAAACGGCTGTAACCGACCAGCTAAAGGTGATTCCAATATCTGAGTTCCAGCACTGCTATGAGGAATGGAATAACCGTCTCCAACGCTGTGTGGCTTCCCAAGGGAGTTATTTTAAGGGACACAACGTTCAATTGTAATTATATTCAAATAAAAAGATTTAAAACTATTTGTCTCATTACTTAATTTACACACCTCGTATGTATAAGAATTAGTATTTAATTGTACAAATAAGTTTATAACTGCTATCATTCGAAGACTTTTTTGTACAACTGTATATGTTTGACAATGATTGTTAAACTCGAAACTATAATTATGGATAGTAACGAATAAATCACTGGTGAAAAACCATAGCAAATCTTTTATTATTGTTTTAATCATGATGGATTACCACAAAGTAGCAGTCAGCACCATCAAATATTTGAAACCACGTTTTGAATTATTTCCGGTATGCGAAACAATTCATTCGCATCCGAAAATAAACAAGATTTTAACTGCGAGCAGTTAAAAACACTCGCTGTTCTCTGCTATAAAACGAAATGTGTGATACACACCACATATGTTGGTTGGCGCAAAGAATTATTACCTAAAACGCACCACCTATCTAACGCAAATACTTTCAAAAAACATATGGGGGCTGTCGAAAGCGATATAATATTTTATGTCGTACATAATACCTCGACACATGCGCCCGTGTCTCTTTTGTTTTAAGCCATAAATTTTAAATTGAATTTCAAGGGACCTCCACGCTCCGTGCGTCAAACGCAATTTTTGACGTGCGATTAAGCCGAGTCATCACATCTAAAAAATCCGCCGTTCACATTTCAACGTAAATCGGACCTTTTTTACCATTCATTCATTTTGAAACGCCAACAAAAAAAGTCGGTTTTATCGTTCGCAAACCGACGCCGATTTGTTTTATGCTACGCTGCCAGAGAAGTCGTATTTTTACCAAAAAAAAAGAGAGGGTCGCATTGAAACGTTTATGAAAAGCTTTCATACAAAATTTATCATATGGAAAATCATAAAGATTGTTGGAGATCTTTCAAAAAAATCTACATAAAATTCTACCGAAGCTCGTCTCAAAAGGAAAAATCTGAAGCGAAACAAATTTAGAAACTCCTTTATCATTCGCAATCACGAATCCCGATTCTTTTTCCTGTGAAGGCCAAAAGGAATCCAATATTAACGTTATTTAGTCGTACCTCTATTCAAGGACCCACCGATTTTAATATGAACGAACGTAGTAGCATCGGTGGCTTCAGCGATCGTTCGTCCTCAAGATTATTTTGGGACGGAATTCAATTGGGCCCTTTCACTCCTCTAACGTTCACGAAAACGACAGGAGCCAGAAAGAGACGGCTATAAACGGGAATCAATACCGGCGGGCGCTTAAATCGAATGCCGACTGGAAAGTGATAAGACCTTAAAAACCATACGCATAATTTCGCCTCATAAATCAAAGGGATGTTTGAGGAATTACGTGGCGTAATATTCCTACTTTATTTGCTTGGTCTCTTGGTTTTCAGTTCACTGGCTCGTCAAGAATGTTACGGCATCCGAGATATATAGAGTAGCATCGGGTTTATAAATCAATTTTAGCCCGTTTGGTGTTAGATGTTAATAATACCCGCTTTAGTGCAAACATTTCGCTTGAATCGTATCACTTTTTCTGTTATTTATTGTAATTTTTGTTTCTAAATAAAAAAATATCTTGTATAAATTTCCTGCCATTAATATTGTTTATACTAAAATTTTATTTTTACTTAAAGTATACGAGAAAGTCCTTACAACACAATAGTTTGTGCTATTTTGCTATTTTGGGCAACATTACAAAGGTTTTCGAAAGATGTTTACATTCCGCCATTACTCGCAAGTTAAACCTCTTATCTCCATCTATCAGCGCGGATTCTTCAGTAACAGGTCTACAGTAACAAATTTGGCAGTTAATCTCTGATAATGTTGATCGTTGAGGTGATGTAATCTATACAGACCTAATCAAGGCTTTTGATCGCATTGACCATTCTATACTGCTCGAGAAATTGGATGGAATTGGATTTTCAACACCACTGGTTATCTTGTTCTCGTTATATCTTACGCATAGGAAGCATTATGTAGCTCATCTGGATCACAAATCGCAACATTTCTAAGCTACTTCCAGTGCTCCTCAAGGAACGAATTTAAGACATAGTTCGGATAAAAATTACAAACTGGCTAATGTCGGACAGTGCTTTCATTCAGGCATAGCGAAAAATATTTACATTTTTGAACCGTGGCATACAGTTTTTTTTGATACATATTGATTAATATGGGCCTCACGTTGGACAGCCCTGTTCTAGAAATTGTTTATTCTACAACTTCAAAATGCACAAAAATATTTTGAAATCGTCCTCCTAACAAAAGGAAGGATTTTCGAGATGTCACTTTTCTTGTGCACCGACGATATAATAACACAGAATTGACATCCATTGCGAACGTGAAACCCATGGCTTAGACTGGAAAGTGCACGTAAATATTCTTTCAAAGAAAATTGCCGAAATGGTGCATGCTTTCGGAACAATTTCTCTAGTGTTTAATATTGAGATATTAAATCAAGGTTGGCATATGGAATATTTTTTGGGATAACTCTGTACATGCAGAACGGCTCTTCATTCTCCGAAAATCGTGGTTAAGTAATATTTTCAACCCGAAAAAAGGAAACATGTACAGAAGTGTTTAAACAGTAAAAAAAAATACTATGAAGATATATAAATCTTCTTATAAAAAAGGAACATTTCAAGAGATTCAAATATAAATTGAAATCATACCTAATACAAAAGTGTTTTTATGAGACTATTACGTAACTGAATTTATATGATTGATTAATTTATGTAACACTTAACCGTTTGAGTCCCAGGGGGTATTGAAAAAACACTGTCGAAGAATCCCAAACAGCGCAACCGCGCTTTCTCTAAATGAG
>JARFOC010000583.1:0-21538 GCA_031763485.1 Osmoderma eremita
AAATTTTACACCATGTAAATTCTTCTCAAATCTTGTCAGTCAACTGTAGTCTCCATAATTAAAATGTGAGATTAACGCAAATTGCTTTTCTATTAAGGTGCGAGGTGTTACAATCAAAACGCCAGCGATTATTATATTTGCACTCGCAAGTTCTATACCGATTTTTGTGGTATACATTTCTACTCTCGAACAGATACCTCTAAATTGAGTTCGGTAAAAACATGTGCTTTTGTGGGCCAATTATAATTAAATAAACTTCATGTAAACAGAACATTTTGACATTTACAATTGTCAATAGGTTAGAAATACCACCCATATAATAGTATTTTTTAGTATAGTACTTAACTTGACACTAAAGTATTGACTTGATTCAGATGTACAAAATTTATGACGTCATGACTAAAGAACCATTGGACGAATAGTACGTTGAGAGATAGACAATTTATTAGCCAACAGATACAGCTAAGGCAGCTAAGAGGCAGCTAAATGGATCTAGAGATTTAGAGCTTAATTGTTTGGTTTACCAAATTTAAGTAACTATCGACAATATCGTAATGTGAACGAAGAAAATCAATAAATACAATATATTTGGTTTATGTACTACATCATTACGAAGAATATACACTGTTCATAATACTCTCAACTTCCCCCGAAGCAGTCAACCAAATGTCCGAATTAATATTGAATTATTTATAGGCTGTAGTAAGGGTGATGTAGATATTATTAAATGAACAGCCCCTCGTCTTGAATGTTCCACATTGTTTCCGGAGAATCTTACTATTGACGGATAAGTAGAATAAAATATCAAATACAATGGGGATATATGTACATTCGTATTATATGCATACATTAAAATCCTAAACACAAAATAGCCCTATTTTATTTAATATATTTATTAGCAATCAGAAGCATTTTGCATTCTTTAAGTTAATTTGATATTTTCTATATTTCTAATTTTACAAATCAGAATAATGTATAGCTGTTGCCGTAGAGGGCATGTCTAACGACTTCCTCTTTACATCTGACCAAATTATTTTTAGTTTGCTATTATTTGTGAGATAAGGGTATTTTTTGGCATGGATTGATATGCACTTCCAGTTTCTTAGAGTGACAATAGACTTGTTCATGGATAATTTTAACTAGATATAGAATTTAAGTACAGATCACCGTGCGTCTGCCTGTGCCTGTTAACCAATTTATTTCGTTATAAGTCTATTTTAATTCAGCTTAGAATCTATTGGGAGGTAAACATACTGCATGTTGTTGTTGCAAGGTGACATTACCGAGACTAATTGTAAGACTTTTCTGTCTAGGCTGTCTTTACGTAAGATAAATGTTACATGTACCAATTTAGTTTCGTTTCTTTTTATTTTCCATTCCTTTAGGCACAGCCTAATGAGGTCTAAGTGGCCCTGTGAATTTGATGCGGCAACTGCAGCATATTGGTCAGTTGCAAGTATGGCAATGCCGTCAGCTACTGCGTTTATTCTGTCATTTCGGCAATTGGTACATCGGACATAAAGGATATGTACAGAACCTGATCAAGGATACGTAAAAGTATTATACTCATCGAACGAGACGACATTATTCGGAGGAGGCACAAATACTTACGAGAGATCAAGAATTTTTGAGAAGAAGGTACAATTTAGTTCTTTTGACATTTATGTAACTCTAATTATTTTAGGCCGAACTATAGTATATACTGATGGTAATGGATGAATACAGGGCATGCAGACATTTCTCTGCAAGAATGACTCTGCTGATGTTGAGCTCATTTGCTGATCATGAGATGGATTCAGCCACATACGAGGATTGGTTTATTAAGAAATTGCTTCCAAATATAGTGATTGTTGATAATGCTTCCTATTTCTGAAGAAAATTAGAAAAAAATCCAACGGCAGCATGGAGAAAAAAAAATATCATTGATTGGCTCCGTGAGAAACAAATACCAACCACTGACGATATGCTAAAAAGCGACTTGCTGTTTTGCGTGTCACAAATTAAGCCGCTGTATGATAAAAGCAGGATTGACGAACTTGCAAAAGAAAAAGGTCATGAAGTTCTTCGATTACCGCCTTATCACTGCGAGTTAAATCCCATTGAAATGGTATGGGCACAAGTTAGAAACTGTATAAAAGTGAATACCACATTTAAGGTAAAAGATATGGAGGAATTAATTAGACATGTAAAAATATTGAAAAGGAAATGTGGTTAGTGGATAATTTGCAAGATAACGTTGAAGAATTAATTATTCATGTAACAGATTCGTCATCATCTGAAGATCAAACTTGTTCATCAACTTACTAAAAGTTGAAACAAGACATATGTGTGTGTAATTGCTATTCCTTTCTTAAACATTATTGTATTATATCGGGATTTGTATGATTCCAGTTATTTCTGTTACAAAAGTGGAAACTATTATTTGTTAAAGGATTATATATTTTATTTTAAATACCCCAATTCCTAAATAAATATTCCAAATGTACATTACGTTAATGTTGAATAATAATAAATAAAATTATGGGCTTTTTCACGGAATCTTAAATAAAGAACTTATGTTTTTTTATATTTTACTGTTTTCCTCAAAATATGCATTTTAACTGTCAGAAACCCAAATAATGAAATCGGAAGTAATAATGTACAGCTGATTCGACGGTTTGGCAACCGGTTATCGAATTCTCATAAGCTCTGTACTGCGTTCGGAGGTTGAGACGATCTTTAGACATTACTGAAACCCTACAACAAAAGTGCAAATCCTGAATAATAACAATGCTGGAAAATATAGTAATGTTTTATTAATAATAAATGTCATCTCAAACAAACTCGTTTGTTTAATCATATTTATCGGCACATTAGTGATTCACAATTATGATGCTTTATGCGATATAATAAATATATCACATATATAAATATAACGTTGGCAAAGCAACCCAAAATTTGCTATTTTGAATGCGCTTCCATTAGATAATCCAATTATTCATTTCGCATACAATTGAACCAGCCTAACACAACCGAATTGCAAACACATAAATTAATAAATATGATTCCATAATAGATAATGCTAAAAAAAACCTGAATGGAGGATTGAAATATTAAGCAAAACTATTATTTGTATTCTGTTACAGCATTTAATTCAATCAGGCCCTATGTGAAAATATCATTTAATTTATTTTTTGCTAGTATTTAAACTTCAAACTAAAGAATATTTCTTGGCCAGTGCGGTGGCTTAAAGTATTTATCTTTGTATATTTTCCATAGATTATCATTTGTCACGAAAGAACTCTTAGAACCTAATCCTGTGCCGTGTCTATGTTAATGTTTGCTGCAATTAGTAAAAACAGAAACGAGCAAGAAAGTTGTCCTAAGCAATAAAAGTTGTCCAATTTGATTTATGGAAATGATAATTAAGAGATAGACACCTTATCTTTTAGGTTAGTAGCTTTTTTCTTAAATAAATTCTGGCTATATACACATATTTTTATGTTATGTTTGTAACCTTAACTTGAGTTATAACAATATCAAGAACAATTTTGGGTGATTTCTGAGGGAATTAGTGTAGCATTGTCAGTAATAAATACGGTTACATATAAAAGACAATGGGAAAATATTTTCGATAAGCGTTAGCTGTATGTTTCAGGCGATATACCACGCATTTGTTCCGTACCAAACAAGGAATCCTTGATGTATGCTACCTCCTATTGCCTAGCCCGATGTCTTTACGGTCTGAGGTGATTTATTATTGTTTTTATACAAACTGTACGCTGCGTCGAAAGCCAAAGACTCAGTTTCAATTCGGTAAAGTACAAGTGGCCAAATTTCGTGGTATGTGCTAATAAATTGATTAAATTCAAAATATTTCTGCACACGTCGCAAATCGTTGGAATGATATTGTAAGCAGCACTGATAATGAATTTATTTATGAAGCCGCACACGTACGCAGCAATAATTTCTCTGCATCTGAAAAATGTTTTATATTATCCGTGATCTGAAAGATATAAAAGTTCATAATACAAGATGTCCATCGAATGCACAAAAATAGAATTATTCAGAAGAGGAAATTCTTTACAAATACTTCTCTTCCCTTACCTATTTCTATAAATAAACTTTATACTGCATACTTCTACGGTCTCCTGTTTGGACATTTCCGAAATCATAATTGCCTTTTTTGTTTTTTAACTTTTTGTAAACCCAAAGAAGTTTTTATTAGAACTTCACTGAAAAGTTTTAAATGAAATTACAGTGCTGAAGAAGTTGCTCACTTTAGAAATAGATGATTGAATGAGAAAAAGTTAAAATGATGAAAACTTCATATCACTATTACTAAAAACTTTTTACTTCTTTTGTCTTCGGGAATTATTTGAAAAAAGCGTAGATTCTACACTTCAAGCAATTTTTAGTGACCAATAATTTTAAGAATGATATATCATATCGTTTATGAAAAACGTATTGATTTCTTATTCAGTGTTCCGATTATCCGTGGACATTTCTGTTTTGTATCTTACTCTTAATTATCTTAAAAAGTAAATTTCTCGAAAAACTGTTAAATCGACTTAAAAAAGTGTTACACCGTTGTATTGTAAATTACGTGAGCTTCTAATTGGGGTATTAGTCAGCCCTTAGTGCAAGATATTTAAAAAAAATTGAGTTGCACTGTGGCGGCTAGGGATCGAAAATAGAGTGTTTTTAATGTTTGCACGTACCGTGGTTTAGGACATTTCTAATAAGTGAGGGTCTTACACTGCAACCAAAGGCGCACCGGATAATAATGCAGTACATGCTATAATATACATAATGAAGATATACATTTACTTTCGAAGAATAAATCTCTAGAACTATAGCCAGCGCAATCAAAACACAGCTTTATCGTTTGGCTCCGGCTTCTGGTTTTATTTTAAACCTTTTTCAAGAGTAACAAACTGATGGTGGAACAATAGATACTGAACATCAATTACTTACATGTTGTGTATAAGATTATTTCTGACATCATGATAGGCGTAATACTCACAATAACATGTTAAAATTATCAAAATAGAAGAACATGGACACACTAAACAAACAAATTAATAGCGACATTTCCCCAAAATTCTGATCATTTGTAGGGATGAAAATCGTCGCAATGACAGTCAGGCAGAAATCGCTATATTTATATGTCACAACGGGGGGATCACAAGCAGTCACGTCATCAGAGCCAACTTCAAAACGATAAACACATCTTGAGGAGATAATATAAGTAATATATTTAAAGAAGATAAATGTAGTAATAAGTCAAAATTTGAAACGTTAATGTTAATTGTCAAAATTATAAAATATATAAGAATTGTAACTGTCAAAAGTGAAAAATTATATATTTATGGAAAGTCATATAGTAAGACAACCATCAAAGCTCTTGTTAGGATGGTGTCCTTGTCGGTATCCCTCCTATAATGGAGGGGGAGGGGGGTTAGTAGTTAATAGATAATTGTAGATCTCATAAAGACCTTCCATGTCCGTTCTAAAATTAAGGCAGTCCTTCGTAGTCTTTTTATAGTACATTTCGAGGAACATCCTCTTATGATAAGAAGATTCAATATCTAAAATGCTAACATCAATATAGGAGAAAGTATGTCCAGTGTGCGTATGATGGTCCGCCAAAGCAGTATCGGTACTGTAAAGATTACAGTCCCTTTTGTGTTGGGACAAGCGACTACGTAACGATTGTTTGGTAGTCCCCACATACATCTTCTCACAAGATGCGCAAGATATTTTGGAGACTACGTTGGACATTATGTCTGTTTTATCCTTCACTTTCGTAAAACAAGATGAGGTCGAAAAGGGATTATAAAAAGCTAATGTTATAGCCGGCTGGTCTGAAAACAATTGTCTTACTTTGCAAGACAACTGGTCAATAAATGGAAAGCGGACATATCTAAACGGGGTCACGTTTCTATCCGCGGCAGTTGTTGTAATGGTATTGAAAAGAATAGAATTTACTAACGCAATGGGATATCCGTCAAACAAGAAGATAGTTCTTAATTTCTTTAAATTTTCATCGTGAAATTGTGCATTTGATATTTGAAGCACACGATTTTTCATCGCTTTCAATGTGTTTATCTTTACACCCAAAGGGTGGTTAGAGTTATAATGGATATATCGTCCCAAACAAGTAGGTTTAGTATACCAATTTAAAACTATGCTTTGTTGTTCAGTACGTATGAGTAATGTGTACATTTACCTTCACATAGACTAACTCTTATGTCCAAGAGGTTATATTTATTTATTTATTTCGTTCTTCGTCCGAAGGTCATGAAGCAATGATCTAAGACCCGTCATAAATCTACGACAAAAGTCATAGGTTGTTACATTTATGAAATATAAGACAGCAGAAGCAAACTTAACAACAAATTAAAACCAAATGCATTCAAACGCAACCCCCCAGCCCCGTGAGTGTAGGAACTCCTCTACAGAGTAAAAACAACTGCATTGTAGAAACCGCTTGAGCCTATGTGAAAATAAATGAGGTTGAAGTGTGTTTTGTATACCCGTTTGTATACAGGTGTTTACCCGCATAGATCTGACTTCTCTCATAGTGTGAGGCTTTATGTGAAGCTGTTCTTTATAAACTGCCATGCCTCGTATTATAAGCGTGACAGTTAGAATTTAGTTTAGGAGTCACATAATTTTTGACGTACATAATGCTTTTGTAGATATGAATACAAGGAAAAGTTAAAATATTGTTGGCTTTAAAAATCGGTTTACAACTATCCCTACACTCCACACGATATATTAGCCTTAACAGTCGCTTCTGTAAAATAAATATCCCTTTCCAAAAGGCGGTATAACCCCAAACATTCACATTATAATGCATAGCTGAATAGGCAAAGGAATAATAAATATTCAATGAAGTTTTATGATCTATTGTTTTTTTAAATTGAAATAATAACCAGTAGGTGCTGCTTAATTTGTTACAAACATAATCTATATGAGAAGACCATTTCATATCGGCATCCATATGTACGCCCAGAAGTCTTGATGATTTCGCCTTTTTGATTGTGTAATCATTTACAGAAATACTTAGCTTTGGAATTACTCTCCTACAGTAAGGCTGCCGACAAATGGTTTTTTGTAAGTTAACAATGAATCTATTCTTCATATACTACTATGTGAAGGCTTGCAAAGCAATATTTATATTTGTTTTTAATTCATTTGAATTACTGGCTTCAACTATAATAATAGTGTCGTCACTATCTTACCAATCCCTACAAACTCGGGTAAATCATCAACACATAACGAAAAAATTAAAGGCCCTAGCACAGACCCTTGGCGCACACCGAGGTGCACATCTACTAAGTCTGAAAGATGGTCGTCAATTTTGACACATATTATTATTTAGCATTTCCTTGTTGTAATCAATTAACATTAGGTTTTTTTTTCTTTTTTTGAGAGTTCTCATAACTTTCTGTACGCTTTTCTGGGAAATTTAAGATATTATTATTATTACATGTTACTGGTATTTAATAAGCACATTTTTACTTTACAACTCATGAGAAAATTTAATCAATTTAAATAATAATAGTCCCCTTTAACAGGCCTCGAGGCCCATAGGGAATGGCAGGATGTGGTCTATTACTTTTCAACCCTTCGGTACTCTAGTGCTGTAACGTGGCAAGTGCTACGAGCCGACCGCCTATTATTACCCAAGAATTGGACTTCCAGGTACTCATTTTGACAGCCTGAGTCGAGCCGTGGCCGAATTTTAATAATTTAAATAATAACTGCTGAAGAAAATAATGTATTCGGATACTGAAAAACCATTTAGATCATTTTCCATAAATTCAGTACTTTTTGTTTCTACCCTCTCCAATTATAAGATCTAGAAAATATAACAAAATGAACGAGTAAGTTTACAGTAACCATCTACGTTTGATACAGATCTGCCTATGTTGATACATTGTTCCTAGCACAATGGACATCTCCACAATTTACGATCATTCCCCTGAAACACATCAAATACGCGACGCCAGGGTGGCAACCCTGAGATAAAGCGAGCTTGAAAACCTTCTTTCGTCCTTGCTCTTGTTTTACTGTCGCACAGAAGGCACCCCCGTTCGAACGATATTCCGATAGGAGCGGTCGGTTCTCATATTCGGGACGCAATAAAGCCCAACGTGGCCGATTGCGCATTGTGCGGTATTGCGAATTTGCCGCGCCAGATGGCGGGCGAGGCTAACCGTAAATGTTAAAACAATAGCGAAAGCGCGACCCGTTACGGCGTTACAATCACGACTTCGGGTGGTTATAAAAACGCCAAAGTCGTAATGGTCGTTGGTAGTCCATAAAGGCTCGTCACAAATTAAGTATAAATGGGGAAAAATGAAATTAGTAAGTTTTTTGTTGCGCCCTAAAATGGTTGTGGTGATGGAGAGCTTTAGCGGTGATTCAGACTTGCTTTTTATGGAAAAATCGTTATTCGCGTGACTTGGCCTTTTGAAATTCATATGGATACATAAAAGAATATAGCTTAAGCGAAGCTTAAACACGTTTGAATAGGTTAATGATGTAATAAAAAAATATTTGTTTACAAAAACTAAGCTTTAAAGCATCTTGAAGTTTCTGATACCAACCAACCACTACCACAATTAGATCACAGTTAATCATAATTAGATTTAAGCGCCAGGAAACGCTAATGAGACACATTAGACTTAAGCAAGCGGGTATTAAGAGCTGCTGATATATCAAACGATATATTTTTTGCTGCGACAGGCAATGGTCATTTCAAAGAACTGAAATTTTTGAATACTTATGTCGTCCATTACGAATTATATTGCTATAATGGAAAAAATAGGTTATCGCATAAATAAGGGAAACCGGGGTTAGTTGACACATTGTCAAATGTGCGCAATCTCATTGCAGTTGCAACAAGTTATCATAACGGTCATGCAGTTTCCTAGATGTACCCTTATGTACCGCAAACAGTTCATCTTGGATGAAATATATATTACTTTGAGAATAATTTAGTAAATTTTTAGTTGGTAAGTAAAATTTTGCTTTGCGACACTATTTGATATATACCTCGATGTATATATAACTACAGTTATATGTGTATGTATATAACCTGAAAATGTATATATTCCTCTGTGTAGGCATGTATAATTTTTGTTTGTTGGCACAATGAGTTTGGGGTTTGTTGACACATCGTGTCAATTAACCCCACATTTTTTTTGTTTACATAAGTTATTTGTAGAATTATTTTTCTTTTATTAGTATCGATAATGCGTACGTATAAAAGAAAAGGTAATCAAGGAATGACACCTCCCGACATAATAGAAAGGGCAGTAACTATAGTCTTTAGCAAAGGAAAGAGTGTTAGGAGTATTGCAAATGACTTCCACATTGCGCACAATATGACAACACTAAAGAACTATGTATTCCTCAGGTGGGGTACTTTAATAATAGACAGGTAAATCAGATATGTATATTGTACTATCTACGAGTGCTAACTTCTAGTAAATATTGTATAGATATTCTCTAACGATCAAAAAATTAGTTTAGTGGAATATATAAAAAAAAGCTTCTGACATATATTATGGATTAACGGCCAGAGACACACGAAAATTTGCATATCAATGCGCGATTAGTAATAATATTAGATTTCTGAACAATTGGTCTGAAGAAAAAATGGCAGGCCCGGGTTGGTTATGGCACCTTCTAAAAGGACATTACAGCTTATCACCAAGGACCCCACAAGCAACCAGTTTATCGAAAGCGTCGTCCTTTAATAATACTAGTGTGGGTGTATTCTTAATGAATTTGCAGACTGTCTGATATATGGAGCATAATGGAGCATAGATGAAACAGGTATCACAACTGTTCAGGTCCCAGATAAAATATTAGAGCGCCGTGGTTTTAAGCAAATTGGTCGTGCTACGTCAGCGGAAAGAGGAACTCTTGTAACTCTGGCCATAGCAGTTTCTGCTACTGGAAACAGCATACGGCCATTTTTTATATTTCCTAGAGTTCGTTTTCGTGACGACTTTATTTCTAGTTCTCTAGCAAGACCAGTTCTACTACTACTAGATAATCATGATTTACACATCTCAATTTCGGCAATGGATTACCTAAAAAGCAACGGTGTTGCCATATTATCATTTCCGCCACACTTCAGTCATAAGCTTCAACTCTTCAATTGAAGCGTGCATGGACCATTAAAAAAGTATTTAAACGCCGCTTGTGATAATTGGATGTCAAATCATCCAGGGAAGATGTTGACTATTTATGAAATTCTTGGAATAGTTAACACAGCGCTGTAACTACACCAAATAACATTAAAGCAGGTTTTGTGAAAACGGGTATATGCCAACTTAATGAAAATATTTTCTCTGATAATGGGTTAATACCGGCAAATGTTACCGATAAACCAGATCCGACAATTATTGAATAGAACGCACATCTAACTATTGCAGAATCAACTGATAATGCTTCTGAAGTTATATCTTTAGAGACAACTGCCGGCCAAATATTAGGAGATGAAATAATTGTGGAACCTTCAATACCAAACGTTGAAAATCCATTTCCATCAACATCTACTTCCATTAAAGATAAAACGCAACTTTTAAGTCCAGAAGACGTACGACCATTAGCAAAAGCTGGTCCCCGAAAAAGAGTGGAACGTAATACTAAGAAACGAAAAACAGCAATATTGACAGACACTCCAGGGCGAGCAATGTTGAAGGAAAAAGAAATACCTAGAAAAAGGAAAGTAAATGTTACAAAAAGAAATAAAGAATTGGTACAAAAATCGCTCTTTGTTAAACAGAAACAAAAGGACTCTAGTGACGAATCAGATTTTGTTTAATATGTATTACACCCTATAAAAACAGTCTTTCAAGCGGGAAATGGGTCCACGTACTTCATGTAAATTGAGGGCTCACGAAAAATGCACAGATGGAGATATTGTGTTTTATCAGTGCTACAATTGTAAATCAGACGACGAAATTTACTTTGGTCGAAACTTTGTTCACTATTAACATTAAATATGTATCAAACTTAATAAACCTAATAACTTCTATAAAAATATTCTGGTGTGTGTCTATTCACCGTATGTGTCTACCTGCCTCATTTCCGGGGTATGTTGACACAATCGAACATGTGTCATAAAATATTAGTAACACTTTTGTTCTTAGAAATTACCCATCTCCTACAGGAAAAAGGCATAGCTGATTGCTTTCCGGTTTCAGCACTTTGTTTCTTTTACATCCAATTTAGAATAAATCTGGAAATAATTCCCAAGCAAGAAATGTGTCAACCAAACCCGGTCTCCCCTATAGGAATATGAAAAACGGCTTATGTTAGTTTCCTACATAGCATAGGTACCGCTTTTTTTTTCTTTTTGTAAAAAGAAGTAATGATTCCGAAAATAATTTGTAAATTTACCGTTTAATCTGCAGAATAATAGAAATCAATTAGATTATTTACGGTTAGCTTTCAGTAAAATTTATACACACCTGCATTAATTAATGTTAGGCGTCAATTAAATAGTTTATTAATCACCACGAGAATATAATTGAAGTGAAATGAAATAATCAAATAAGCAATTAAACTAGCAAAGCATTATAGTTCCAAATCTACAATCTAGTTTTATTTTTTCTAAACTAGCATTTTTTTAAATGGATCTTATTTCATTCACTTTTGACCCCAAATTATTTGTAGTTATTACAAAATTAATTATACATGTATATTATGATTAATGTTTTGGAACAAATGAATGTTATAACTGAGTGTGACACTCTCTAAAATTGTCAGTGTTTAATGATACTGCCGAGTATTTACAAAACAAATTTTGCAGTTGAAATACCTATACAACCAATAAGTGTCAAATTAAACAAAGTATTTCAGCCCTTTTTTAAATTTTTAAAAATAATTATCGATTTGAATCTTTCACGTCAATATAGTCTGTTCAGTAATGTAATCTGTTATTTACATCGGTTATGTACGTTTTATTTGCGGAAAGCGATTGTAAATACACGTAGGTAATGGATGTATAATTATTTGCATATATAGTTTACATGGGTATTACTGACGACTTTCTGTGGAACCTCAACTATAAAAAAAAACACGCACTCCCTTAACCCAGAGGCACACGCTTGAAGCTTTCGTTCCGCTAACAAATTGAGATAAAATAAAGGCTACCGCCATACGTCTTCCTGTCATTATAACGCTAAACCCTATTTGTCTTTTCAGAGAACTCGAAGCGATCTGTACTGACGCTCTGGCCGGGAAACGATATTCACAAGATATTGGCGTTGACAAAGTGGACAAATCATTAGTCTCGAATTTCGAAATACTCAACTTGGTGCCTGAGCACGCGCAAAGGGACCCAGATATAATCGTTAGTGGAGGATTGAATAAGTCTGATATTTCAGGTATGTAAATTTCGAAAATTTTGAATTGTTTTTTTTTTAAGCAATGGTGTAGGTATTAGGAAATTGTTAATGAGCAAGCTTCTACTGGCAAATGCCGTGTCTTAGCCATTCATTGCATGGAAATTTTTGAAGCTGAAGCATAGGTTATTGAAGATACTTTTATTTTTTATTGAACGTTTTTAAAGTTATGTCGATAAGATATTACATACCAAAACCGAACTATTTACTATGATCAGTCTAATAAATGTAACTTGTCGTGTGGCGATATTCAGGAGTGTTATTTCGCGTCGAAAATCCCAGACCTCTCTGATTACGTATCAGCGAGAAATCACGTAACTTCAACGCACTTTAGACGATTGTGTGAACTTGAGGAACATCTTATTAGATTCCAGTACACCTATCGTAAACATTACCGAGTTGCTTCGGCACTCTTTGTTAAAATGTATGCATTTCTCCAAAAATATGATTTGCCTGATGACTCTTGCAAATAAAATTATGTAAAATAGGCGCAAAATCCACTAATTTGAAAATATCTTATAGAGTAGAGCAGATTTTTACTGTATAGGAAATGAGCAATAAGGAAAACTTAAGATGGAAATGATACTGTTATTGGCTTATTAAATGACCTAATATTTTTAAATTTCAAATGTGATATTATTAAATACATTAACCAAGTGGGACCCTTTCCTATTTCGATAAGTTAATGTTCTTCATTAGAAGGAGGCATAATGCCAATATACATATCTTGATTTAATCAATATAATGAAATAAACTGATGTAGTAGCAAATTAAAAGGATGACTTTGTATATATATGCTTTAATATAGTCATTGCTAAATCCTATCTGTATAGATCCTTGGCCGGTTGGTTGTGTTTATTTTTGGCTTTCCAAAGATTGCCTGTCTTCTTGAATCTAAGACTTCACAATCACACAGGATGTGACATGCCGCCTGTATTGACCACTTGCAGAGTTTATATTCTCAGTCTCAACCCCAATTTTCTGTGGATATCCTTTTAGTGCACAATGTCCTGCTAGAAGACCTACTACTGTACAAAAATAATTCCTAGTGAGATTTAGAAGTTCGTCTTCTTTATTTATAGTTCCTCCATCAAGGTCTTGCAATTAATATGCCTGATTATATTATTCCAGTGTTTCGTATGAGCTTTCCAGGCCCCCTAAAAATATCTAAGTACCAACAACCGAGTTGTTGATATGCCATTAAGGTTCTGTACCCTGGAAGCACCCCGCGACGTATTTTGCAGGTTTTTGTCATTTTGTTCAAATGCTATTTAGTTTTTTAGTACACCTGCATTATTTGATTGTAGAGCGTAAGAGATTTTGGGCCACTTAGCACTCTCTTGTTTCTGAAGCTTTTACTGTAAGGTTGTCCTTTACGCACCACCCTACCATTGATTTCGGAGTTCTTTGCACAAGCTCTGATATTATGCTGGCATTTCTTTCCAGCGTAAGTATTTTCACATCGCCTACATACCCCTGGGTGTAGAATCTTGCATTGTTTAGTGAGAGTAGCAGTTCGCCAATGACAATGCTCCACAGTAGGAGGGTAGGATCTCTCCCTGAAAGGAGCCTCTGTCTACCGACACATGCTTCATCTCGCCTGCTCATGTTGCCTCATCAATACATTAGTGTTCATATTGTTTCATTAGATACGAGCAAGGCATTTGAAGAAGGAAATAATATCGTAAAAAATATATTTATACATTATTTTCTTAATAGCATGGAAAATTAAAAGACAAAGCACAAACGAAATGTATTCCGCGAGCACATTCAGTTCTTCTATACGTTGCCACACCAATCTGGATATCACCTTGGGGTTCTGTAGTGCCCTCAGTGTTGCCTGGCTGTTTACTAATAACTAATCCGTGACTACGTTCTACAGAAGCAAACGCAGAAACCGTACACGTACAGATTACATAAAAATAAGTTGGAGACATGAAAGCACTGACCAAACATTACTACAGAGTTTCTTTGTACCATTGAACATAGTTACACTACGATTACAGTTTAACTCCCTTATGTCTTGTTACGTTGCTCTGGTAGGCCTCCTCTCATAACAATTATTAAGGATTTAGATACTTATGGAAGTTGTATAAGAGGGGAGTTTGCTAGACGGAAGAGATACAGTTAAACACGATAAGGAATAATTGGGTTAGGGTAATTATAAGAGTTCGTAGGAGCAATTATGGTACGTAAAGCCATGTGGAATCTCCTGAATTATTAATTAGGAATAGCAGGAATTTTGATTATCATCATAAGGAGTTCCAATTACGAACCTGTAGGGTAAATCTGCATTGTTAATAAGATAATATTTTCTGATACCTGCACGTTACAAATTGCCCTATACAAATTAATTTCTAAATGTCCCAATTTTCTTGTGATTAAATAACAATCAGTGAAATATACAATATGCAATACAAAAAAATACAAATAGTAAACATATGTAGTTATGATCCTCCCCAACCTTTTGTACAATCTCATTAATTCGATTGTTATGAAATGCGTCTGCAGCACAGGGGAACTTGTCAATGGCTGTTTGATTCCTTATTCTTTGGCTATCAGTCTGTCATGACTAAGCAGAGTTTGTTGCGGGAGAGTTTATGGATCAT
Source organism: Osmoderma eremita (assembly GCA_031763485.1). NCBI lineage: Eukaryota > Metazoa > Arthropoda > Insecta > Coleoptera > Scarabaeidae > Osmoderma > Osmoderma eremita. The sequence continues at coordinate 15,026 of JARFOC010000583.1, forward strand.
CGAACCTCGGCTCATGTCTAACAGGGGATTTGCAACAACCTTTGTTGTTTTGGTATGTCCTGGGTTGTTCCCATATTTTCGAGTACCATTGCACATTAACCTATATACTCCCATCCTAGGCTCCCTTCTGATATAAATTTCAAGAGCAAGTAGGTATAGCATGGTCTCCATGGTTGTAGTCGGTGTGCCGTAGGAAATGTTGCCTGCATTATATTGAACAGAGTATGGTAGATGCGAGAACATTTTAAGATCAACGATGTAGATCTGAATTCTTTTTCATTTTTATTCTTCTTCTCCCTGTCATCTCACCCACCATCGTCTCCATCGGTTTTTATTCATAGCTCTTTTAATTTTTTTCTGACGGCGTTCGAATTATCACTGCTATTTCAGTTATCTGTTCCACGATCTTCACGTGCTAAGTGGCTAAATACATTTAATTGTCTCTTTTCGGTTAAATGAAATCCTAATCTTATCAACATTCTTTTCGCAGTGTTATTTAAAACAATCTATTTCACTTTTCCCGTTATTCTCATTTATGATGTGTTGGTGTAGTACTCTGATCGTGCACATGAGTTTTTGCAAAAAAAAGCTCAAACACGAAAATACTGTAGCATGATCAAAACATAGTAACACACACGTGAATTCGAACGGTACCCCAATATTATCCACGACATGTGTAAATTAGACTTAGGATTAATACAATTATCAAATATAAGAAATCAAAAGCAACATTTATTTGGTCAGGTAAACTATTGTATGTACATAGTCTACTCAACTGTTCGAGATCCTTTCGCGGATTATTTCGAAACAATCTATGTACTTTCTCGATCTCGATCTCGATCTCGAATCTCGCCACCTATGCTGTTTGAAGTGCTCCCGATGTTCATTCCAGGAAAACTTTTATAGAAGATACGATCCTCGCGGATTTCTCTTAACAGCAAGTAGCGACGCGACTTCCCTTAGGTGTACGCAGGCGACGCTTTCCTCCCTAGGTATTTCTCCAGCATGTCGTTCCGCTGGAATAAAGGGAACGGAATTTACAGTATCTGGTTGCGGTTTTAACGTCCAACCTCATCGCAGTCAGTACCATCGTAAAGCTGGCATCTTCAGGCCTCGCGTTTTGTTATCTCCCTAGGTAAACATCTTTAAAAGTAGGTTACCGTGGTAATTCGATTATTTATGGATGTATTCAATATTTGTACTTCGTAGCTGGTGATATTCCAAGAAACACCTGACCCAGTGAAACCGGATATGATTTTTAATTTAAAATAAACGCTGGGCGATGAGGTAAAATGTCTTTACTCAAAAATGTTATGGTGATTATAATTTTAATGCAGTGGTTTCCAAAGACTGTATCTCGACACCTTGGTGTGTAAGGGCGCCCAGAATGAAACTTGCTTGGAACCACTGCTTTAAGGGATTTGTGGATTAATTAGAATAACTTTTCTTAACTTCATCAAAATCATGGCAGGCTATGTGAGGCACTCTATTGCTGCTTCTTGGTACTGTAATTGCAATTTTGTGAATTTACTGTGGAACAACTGAAAGATATTTTTTAGAAAAAGCAATATGCATGATCGTAATTATATTATAGCATATAACAATTCGCATGGTAAGAATATTCGACTGCTTTTATCAAAGGGTATATTTATATTGTGTTCAGGTAACAAGAACATGGAAGTTTAGTAATGTTGACTTTAAAGAAGTGAATCTGTTGGAGGAGTATCAGAAATTATATCAATTTTCATAACAGAGCTCAAATGTAACGTGAAAGATACGGCAGAAGTACAAAATAGCAAAGTAGAGAGAAAATCAAAAGTAATGATCAGAAAAGCGTAACTAAATCCTTGACAGATTTCATAAAACTTCTAGGCATCTACGCTGATGACTCCCTCGATTGGTAAAATAGGCGTTTTATTGAAGAAAGATCAATTTAGCATGTTTTGGAATCAGAATACTGAATAATTATATGAATGAAGATTGTGCGAAAATCGTGTATTTTGTTAACTTCGAATCATTGTTAAGATATGGCAATATATTCTGGAGAGGTAATGATGTTACACAAGCTTTTGTTACGTAGGAAAGCGTAATTTTTACGATAAACAGCAAGGAGTTCCGTCAAACATGTAGTGTTTTTTGGTCTGCGCGTATACCAAGTTTAAGCCCTTTAATGAATAATGTTCTGCGTTAACTATAAAGATGGTTCCGATCTATACGAGCAGCATCATTATCTAACTCGTACGTTGAATGTTAGTCATCCTAGCCATCTTATCTAGCCCTATAACAAGGTATTTGTTATCTTACAAACATCAACAAAACCAAGGTGATGTGTATTATAAGGCACAATATCACAAACCATTATCTATCTAAGAGGGAGAATTAATATTCCAGATAGTGTTGTGAGTGACAGATAGTACGTAAAGAGATATGACATTAAACGATTGAGAGTGTATAGAACTCAACAATACATAACACCAACTCGACTATTCAAGTAGTAAAGCAACAATGTGAACACCGCTCTTGGGAGGCTACCAGAAGTCTGATAACTAACTAGAAATATTTTTCAACAAACGTCTCACAAGATATTACGCATTCTTTGGACCCTTTGGCCTAACCGAATTAGCAAGGGAGAGGATCACATAATTCTATCTCTGGATTTGATTGGTATTTTCTTACTCATTTTAATGACGATGCACCTAATGTATTTTATATATTTTTACACAATCTTGTGAGATGGTTTGCAGCGCTTAAAATTCAAACCAAGTTCTGTTACCCTCCCAGGTTTTCTTCCTAGGCACTAAGAACCAGCATTACTATAATGAATTCAACGATTGAGGAAATTATGTCCTGAAAGCCCAGATTGTTGATAGCTACGATACATATGTCACCAATGTCGAACGCAATATCAAGAACTGCCGTGCCTGACGATGAGAATACCTGGAAGGCTTTGCGATTCAGTAGGGAATGAACGTAGGTACTGATTCCGTCAGGATGGTTAATGCATTTGCCAACACATCTTCGGCTGTATACATGCCTAGCTTGCCGACTGATTTCCAGGACCTGCTGGGAAGTACAGTGTTACTCCATATCCTCCGTTCGACTGAAGATGAGCTTATTTGGATTATGGCATGTTTCCCGAATAAGCTAACTGCTGTTGACGATCTATTTCTGTTTCTGCTTCTTGTTTGCGACTGCTAATATCCGCTTACTTATCCTTTCTTAATCATAATTAATTTATGCTATTGCTCCTTCATAATGCAAACGTGCCAAGATTTGTCCTGTGTTAAAGAAGGTTGACTCAATTTGACTTTGTCCAATTATTGGCCTATTTCCATTTTCTCTAACGTTGCCAAAGCTTATGAAAGATAAATTTATAACTCTATCTACAACCAAGTGCGTGTACATTTATCACCTAATCAGCATAGCTAGGTAAATTTCTTGATAAACGAGGACAATTCCGACTTTTCATACGCCTTTGCTTTGATACACTCGAAATAGATCATCTAATCCTATTATACAAAGTAAGCTCTTATGGCTTTGTTCCATCGGTTATAATACTTCTGGAACCTTATTTAAGCCGTCATACAGGCTATGTGCTACACAATGGATTTCCCTCATACGAGTCTTGTCCCAGTTCTGGGGTTCCGCAAGATTCAAACTTGTGTTCCCTTCTATTCACTCTTTTTATTAATGATTTATTACTCTCTTTGATTTGCCCAATTCTAGCTTATGCCGACGATATAAAAAATTTTAATCAGATATCCACGTCAGCCATTTCGTCAATCTGACATTGATAGATTGGTAACATGGTGTAATCGATATGAGCTTCAAATTAACATCAATAAACGCTATGTGGCTTCTTACGCGCTCACGACCCAACCCATACATTTCACATATAGCATTGAGGACTTTTGCCTTTAGCGAAGATCAGTTATTAGAGTATTCGGCGTTCTATTCGACACGGGTGTCTCTTTTAAATATCGCATTGCCAGTGTCATTTCTGAAGCTCCAAAATATTTGGGATTTTGTGTTTTTAAGCATTTTAAGGATATTAATCTAATTAAAACCCTATATTTGTCTTATCTAAATTTGAGTACGTTCCCCAAATATGATATCCAATCTATGCTTGCGATCATCTGCAAGTCGATGTAATACATGGTAAGCCTCTAAACTTTCTTATAAACTGGATGGGGTTTACACCCTTAGAGGTCTTCCGCCAATTGATCTTTTGTCTCGTCATTGCATCTTTAGATGCACTGCAGGGGCAAGCAATATGTTAATTGGATATGGTTAATCGCCTCAGAGGAGAAGTCGGCAAATCAGCTGCCCAAGATGAGATCAGATGGATCTCTTCAAATTCCTCGTTATTTTCGGGGAAGAAACGGGTATCTGTTGAGATATTATATATGTATGCTTATCATTCTAGTGGGTAGTTGTTTTCTCTAGTTAACGACAGAGAAGTTCAGTTGTTTGTTTATAGTTGATTTGACAGGGTATAAAAACCATATATGTAGAATGTGTGTTCGAACATATAATGTACTGTTTATAATTATACATGTTCAGTTCTGAATAAAGCCTATACAAAATATAACAGTATCTTTAGACATAAAATCCTTGTCAAACATAGAGTAGCTTCAGAAATTTCAAAATGTAACAAATCCATAGCATTTAGCTTCTCTTCTAGATAAATATTTCTTATTATTTGTTTTAAGATCCATAACAATGTCACATACTTTTGAAACTTGTACCTGTATTACATACCGCATTTTGGTAAATGATAAATCTCCCATTGACATTTTACCATCAATCACAGAAAATAAATGGCACAATGCAGCGTATCACCTAATATATATCTCATTTTGAACACCACTTATTGTGTCATAATTTGTCCGTTTTATATCCATCACATTCACATTGAAGAAGAAAATGTGCTGAAGTTACGCCATAATGCATAAAGCTCCGGCCTGTATACAAGTTCTGTATACGTATATAAATCTTTTGGATGTACTTTTATGACAGCGTATATTGTTCATGTAATGTTTCATAAAATGAAAGTCTCATCAATCACCTAATGTAGGTCATCATCTAGAATCAAATAATGCGCCCTTTCTTTCCCTGGCTGAATGGGTCGTCTTTTTTTGATGCAATGTGATTGCCTATGTTATTTCGTTTTTATTTTGGTGAATTTACGGTTAAGTTCGTATTGGTGAATAAAGAACCAACATTATCTGACAGGATAATGTGTTGGAAGTTGTGCTTAACTTATTTGGAACATTTTAGAACAGAAGATAAATAAATCGCTAACGTTACTATAGAAATATATGAGAAAGCATTAATAACTCTTTTTAAAATAAAAATAAAATATAAGAACTTGATTACAAAGGAACATTTTTTAAACGCCTTGTTAGATTTGTAGTATTTTCATTCGATTTCGTACGAACTTCTACCTTTTGCAAAACGTCGACCACAGTCGAAATTAGCACAAGGTCCGCTCCATTCATCAGAACCTTTTTTCTTGTCATCTCGGCGGAAGGGAAAGACCGTAGAAATTAATTTCCCGACCTCAACACGTCACAGTTCTAACCTCGTTCTCTTTCGTTTCTGCTTTTTTACAGAAGGCGGCGGTTTGAAATGGAAACGGGTGGGGATGGTGTCCGGTAGATCTGTCCGACTCGATACCGTCGTTTGGCCTGGCGGCGATATTTCAGTGGCCGCTGTCTCGTCCAGGACTAAGACCGTCTTTAGGGTAGTTACAGCGCTGGCGCCTCCCTTCGTCATGGAAAGCGACCTGGACGAAGACGGGCAGTGTCTTAGAGGTGAGTATCGTCGGGTTGTTCTTGTCGCCCTTAATCCGATCTGTCCGGAAATTGCTTTGCGGAGAAAGCGTGAATATAACACGTTTCTATCTGTGTTATCTAATTCGCTGTCTTTGTCCTTCGACACTTTTCTAATAGTTATTTTGTGATTAATACCGGATTATATTTCGGAAAACACGTTAGAAAGAATCAAAAATCAATACTTTTTGGTGTTTTTTAGAAGTGAAAGTTTGTTGCAATTAACGCTATTTTTCAAAACGAGATGAAATGGAAAAATTAATGTTAAAATTAGAACTAAAATCAATTTAGCCGCAAAGAAGATGATATTGCAGGTTTATTGTAAATGAATGTAGTTGTAACACACTCTCGTTTAATATTCTCTGGGCATATTACATATCGACGTATCCAACGAAGACTCTCGTAGCTCATTATTTGCACAATTGAGATGATTCGAAAGAAATATTTACCTCAGCAGTAAAAATCATGGTGTTTTAAATCCAATATTTTCGTTGTTTCACAGTATTGTGTTTAACTGTACAGTTAAGGAAATATGCATCGAGAAAGCCTTCTAGTGCATAGGCAACACAAATTACAACGAAAGTAGGGGAATGTTCTCCTTCTAATCATATTGTATAAGGAACATATATTGGGCATAAGTATCGAAATTTGAAGCAACAAATGAAATAGAAGTATTCTT
>JARFOC010000583.1:31490-50772 GCA_031763485.1 Osmoderma eremita
TTTGCAAGATGACATTGAAGAATTTATTATTCATGTAACAGATTCGTCATCATCTGAAGATGAAACTGGTTCATCGATTGACTAAAAGTTGAAACAAGGCATATGTGTGTGTAATTGCTATTTCTTTCTTAAATATTATTCTATTATATGGGCATTTGTATGATTCCAACTATTTTTGTTACAAGAGTGGAAACTATTATTTGTTAAAGGATTATATATTTTATTTTAAATTTAATGAATTGTATATTACGACAATTCCTAAATAAATGTTCGAAATGTAAATTACGTTAATGTTGAGTAATAAATAAAATTATGTTGTTTTATAGTTCATCGTTTTCCTCAAAATATGCATTTTAACTGTCAGAAACCCAAATAATGGAACCGGAAGTAATAATGCACAGCTGATTCGACTATTTGGCAACCATGTATCGAATTCTCATAAGCTCTGTACTACATTCGGAGGTTGAGACGATCTATAGTTCGTCTCTGGTGTTAGGTCTATTTAGGTAAACTTTACTTTTTAAATAATTGCTTCATTTTCAACGACTACTCCGATGACTTTTATACACCAGCCAACTATCAGTTTTTCTCTAAAACGTTTTAATCCAGGATATTACTTTTTTTGTGATATCGAATGGCGAATGGAACATCCTGTCAAACAGAAGAGAAAAAAGTACAGGTTGACGTCATAAATTCATCAAATATTGTCGAACAAAGTAGCATCCACTCCTAAAATATGCCCATTGCATAAGATTACTATGTGTTGGGGCATTTTCTTACGAAAATATTTTCAATTTTAAGAATTTTATTTCATACTTTAGCACTCCACTGCTTTCAGAGTTTACATCGAATTTCTACCTTAAAATTTGTCGATGCTTTCTTTATTTCATAAGTACTGATTGTCTTTTTAGTCTTCTTAAAATCACTAAGATTCTTATTAATTCCATTTATTAAATCACCAAGGAAGTATTATTGTTATCACGTAAATATATATTGTCCAATATTCTAAATGATGGATTCAAGTGTCATGGTATTGTAACACAAACAAGTCAGCTACAGTGACATTCAGTTATCTCATTGATGTGATCAGTGTTCGAACTCCAATTGAATTACCCTGGATCAGTTAAGCGTGCGTCAATAATATATCAATGCACGTACTGTATTGTGATCATTTCACATGAGGCTAATTAACATAAAATAGTAATAACTCGAACCTTTGTTCTTTTTTTCTTTCTGAAAAAAATCCTATACCCAACCAACGGAATGAGATTCCTATTTTGTAAGATTTATTTGAGACAGTTCCGAATAGTATTCATCATTCGCGCTTTATTAATTGCTTAATATAAACACCGATGCGCAATCTCGCCCTGCGGTTACCCTTAAATAACCCAACCGTTCAACGGTGAGCTAATTCCAGATTGTAATTGAAAACCGGCGAGGTGTACCAGGACGTTGAATCTGCGGCCTGATCCGGCGATAATTTGATTTGTGGATGATTTACTCGGAACAAATCATAAAGTGGTTTAGGTATATTATTCCCTAATACGATAATTGTGTATTGGTATCTTAGTTTTCTTAATTTTTCTAATTCATTTGTTTAGACACTAAATATGCTCTATATGTTAATGTATTTTACAGTAATTAAAATAAGAAGATCCTACTTCTGAAATATCTTAAGTTGTCCATTGTTGTCTATAATAAATTTCACATATTATTATACCTTAATGTGTATATTTTCTGGTAATACTTGTAAACTTTGCGCAAACTTGCGCCTTTTTAAGAGAAAATAAATAATTCCATGAATTGCCCATAGCCCTTGCTAGCTTGCATATTGAGTATATCGAGTTTATAAATAATTAGTAACACCGAATTAGCGATGCGTAATTTGATACTTAATAACATGAAGTCAGAAGAAATATGGACAACATTTAAGAATACCATTATACAATCCGCAAGAGATACATGTGGAACATACAAAAGAAATAACCATAAAAGACAGACGGCATGGTGGACAGAGAGTTAAAGTACAAGTAAAAATCAAAAAGGAGAAATGGCGCAAATACTTAAATAATAAAACCGAAAGGACCTATGAAGCCTATAAACAACAAAGAATAAAAGTAAAAAATACGGTAATACAAGCAGAACAGCAGACGTGGAAGGAATTTGTAGAAAAACTAGAAAAAGATGGTAAAGGAAACCAAAAATAATTTTTCAGAGTATTGAAACAGGAAAAGAATGGACTTTTGAACAATTAAAAGCGAGCAAGGAGAGTTACTGAGATGCTACACTGAAGTAATGAGCCGTTGGAAAGAATATTTCCAAAAGTTGCTAGACGCTGGACAAGAAACGGAAGAACAAGAGGGATAAATAAGTGGGGGGATTGAAAAGTTAGAGCAAGATAATGAAGATCATATAAAACTAGAGGAACTGATGGAAGCCGTTAAAGAACGGCAAGGCGCCGGGTATAGACAAGATTACAGCAGAAATTGTTAATTCTATGGGAGAATGTGGAGTCAAAGTACTACATGAATTGTTTAAAAGAATATGGATAGAAGAAGAAATACCGAAAGGCAAATAATGTTACTACTACCAATACACAAGAAAGGCAACAGTAGCGATTGTAATAATTATAGAGGTATAACACTGCTGAGCACAATAGTTACATTGTTTGAAAAAATACTAGAGTAGAGGTTTCGACGGGAGGTGGAACCAACCTTGTCGGAAGCTCAGAGTGGATTTAGAAAAGGGAGGTGTACCCAAGATCACATATTTCTATTGGAAGAACTTATTGGCAGAACTCTCGCCACAGGAAGAATAGCATATCTCGCCTTGGTAGATGTAGAAAATGCATTAGATAAGGTACCGAGATGAAAAATCTGGGAATCGCTAGAGCAAAGAAGAGTAAGTAGAAAACTTATTAGAGTAATCAAGAGTATGTACAACAGAAACCTGAACAGAATTATGAGTAATAATGGAATGTACGAAATATTTACTAGAAATGAGGGAGTTAGACAAGGAGGTAGCTTAAGTCCGCTACTTTTTGTCACCTTCATGGATGAAATAATAAGGAAGGTAGAAAAAAGAAGTAAACCGCTATACATTGGATACAGAAATTAGGAAAGAATTGATATATCTCATTGTGTTTTTGCGGATGATGTGGCTATAATTACAAGAAGTGGAGAAGTACCAGAAGACGACGTAAAGATATGGAACGAGGTGCTATTAAAGAACGGGATGAGGATGAACAAATCGAAGATAAAAGTGATGATAATATCGTAAGAAAAGATGGAAATAGAAATAACAATAGAGAATGAATAGACAGAAGAAGCAAGCAACGCTGAATACCTAGGTGTAACGCTCGAAGAAACAGGAAAATACGGAATAGACGTTAGCAACAGAATTGGAAAAGCAAATAAGGTGTACTATGCGTTGAATAAAGGTTTCTTAAACAAGCAAGAAGTATCAAGGGAGACAAAGATGAATGTTTACAAGGCTATATATAGACCAACACTTACGTACGGTTGCGAATCTTTGATATTGACGAACCAAGAAAAAGGCAAGATCAGAGCAACATAGATGAAGTATTTGAGAAGAATGAAAGGAAGTAGTAAGAATAGACCACATTAGGAATGAAAATATCCGGAAAGAACTAAATATTATACCAATGGAAGAATTTATTGAGCAACGACAGCTCGGATGGTGGGGGCATTTGCAAAGAATGAGCAACTCGATGCTGGTGAAGAGGGTGTGGGAATCAAAAATACAAGACCAAAAAAAACCGAAGTGTCTACCTTGTCCAGAGATGAGTGTACTTATTGAATATTCAGTTAGTGAACGTGGAGATATAGAAGAGAGTCAAAGTGAAAGTGGAAGTGATAGTGAAACTGGAAATGATATTAGTTATCATAGTTTTCTGATGACTGACATTATTCCTCTCTTTTGGTAATGTTAGCTATTGTTATTTTTCTTTTTATTGTTATATTAATTTATGTATACAAATTAAGTTGATAATGCTCTACCTTTATTTATAGAGTGCAATTTTTTCTCTGCACATTTGACGTAATAATAATATATTGTTTTATTATATATTAGTAGTATTAATAACACTTATTATTTACCATTTTTTTCATATTAAATACTTTTTTTTTTTTAACAATATCTCGAATAAATGCTTTTACGTTTACATTTATTTTAGAAACTCTTTTAACAGTGTTTTTCACAATACGAATAACCCGCTTATAAGAAACACCGCTGCTGCTATTTAAATCCTGGTATTCTCTTATATTACGATAAATATTCGCATTTCCTTGCATATGTACTCTACTTTTAATTGGGTTCTTAAGAAATATTTTTGGTTTCGTATTATCTATATCATTCTACTAATTAACATTAAAGTCGCTTCTGATAACAATAGAAGTTACACCAATATCTCAGAAAACTTGACAAAAAACACATGACTAAGTGATACAGTTTCACAGTTGAAAAATGTTAAATAGAACCCCTGATTATTTTGGCGGCTTTTGTGTCGTCTTAAACTACTGTGTGGCGTTCAATATCTTATAAACTTTAGATTACTTTACTCTTTAATTCAACACAAAAATTGAGTGTAGTATAACATGTTGAATTATTGCCGCTATGGCTTATGATTTCGTACGGCAGATGTCTTAGGTTCACTAAAGAGAAAATAAGGCTTTGAGTTATTTTTTTCTTTTCGTTATTTTGTATTCTGCGTTGACATTTTTCCGACGTGCATATGTAAAAGAAATTCTGTACGTGACATCTCTGTTTAGGTTTACCGTGTCATCGAGTCCTGACGGCGGATAAGGATAATTTAACCTTAGTATTCAACGAACTGGAATATAAGCATCGGCAAGAAGGCGGCGAAGATGAGTTCGTGACGAACGCCGAGTACAAACAGCAATCCGGCCACGATTACGAAGACGACGAACGCTTCCTTCCGTTTCAACGCTTTAAATACCGCACGCACTGCTGTTACGGCCTCTCGATGGATCTACTGGAGAACGTTGCTCAAGAATTGGAATTCGGCTTCCAATTGTACATAGTCGCGGACGGCCTCTTCGGTACAAAAGTCGTTTCGCGAAAACGGGTAAAAAGAGACGTCGACAAAGCGTTCATTAATTATAAACTAAAACACGATGGCGGCGTCAAGCAAGACCAATACGAGGAGGACGAGGTAGAGGTGAAGTGGAACGGCATCATTGGGGATCTGGTTTCTGGTGCGGCTCACATGTCATTCGCCCCATTAAGTGTATCCAGTGCCCGCAGTGAGGTTATAGATTATAGTGTTCCATATTTCTTCAGTGGCGTAAGTCTACTGGCGGCTCCCAGACAGAAATCGGAAATTCCCTTAATGGCCTTCCTCCTACCTTTCTCTCCGGAACTGTGGATCGCTATTTTTACCAGCCTGAACATAACGGCGATCGCAGTTGCAATCTACGAATGGCTATCGCCTTTCGGGTTGAATCCTTGGGGAAGGCAGAGATCGAAGAATTTCAGCATGAGCTCAGCGCTATGGGTGATGTGGGGACTGCTGTGCGGACACTTGGTCGCATTCAAGGCGCCCAAGAGCTGGCCAAATAAGTTCCTGATCAACGTCTGGGGCGGATTCTCCGTGATCTTCGTCGCTAGTTACACAGCCAACATAGCTGCCTTAATAGCTGGGCTGTTTTTTCACAATACGGCCAGCAATTACCACGACGGAAAGGTAAGATTACGTTAGTATATATATCTTGTAAATTAATATGTTCGCACATCGCACCCCTAAATCACTGAATTGAATCAAAGTAGTACTTCCTAGTGATGTTAATCTCAGTTTTTATACTGTTTCCAGATATTTTCAAATTTAAACTTTAAGCTATTAAATGAATATAACTCAATTGTAAATAGTCATACAATGTCACAAACATGTAATTTGAAATAATGCTTGAAAAGTATGTGATATTCAATGTTATTATTTGGTATTCTTTGTATGAAACGTTAACATTACGTGAACATGATAAAACCAATGCGATAACAATTAGTTTTCTAACTGCTTTGTTAATTAGCTTTGCTTACTTTTAATGTTAATTTATTGTTGAATTTTGTCAATTTGTTAACTGCTAAAATTCGATTTATTCAGATTCCTGCAAATTTATTTAGCCGCGGTCTTTCCACAGAAGTATAAAGATACAATAACAAATATATATTCCAATGTACTCGGTAATAATATTAAGTACATGCTATTAAGAATGTAAATTATAGAAATTAGTAAAGATTGCAAGGACTGTGGGGCAGCACAATAAACACACTGTTCGGATTATTCTTCCCGCACAAAGTATTGATTAATTCGGGACGACACGTGTTTCGGGAATACGTGGATGCCCATTATCAAGTCGAATAACCGATTCCATTCAGTTAGCAGATATATCTCGCGTTGCGGAACATATGGTAAAAACCGGACATAATATAAATATAGAAAATTAAAACTAATGAAATCGGTAACAACGATATGCTTATGAATCCATTTGTATGAAAAAGAATAAAAACACTAGAGGGAAACGATGGAGGGAATAAAGGGAGAAAAAAAAGGAGTGCATGTTTCTAGTTTAAGTTATTTTCGCGCTCATTCGGTTATTCGGCTTGAAAATGGGAATCTCCATAATCCCGAATTAATTAATACTTTGTGCGGGAGGAGTAATCCGAACAGTGTGTTTATCAAATGTTGTTCTATTTGTCGTACACACATATTCCGTAAGACGTGTTATCAAATACCGTCAACCAAATGCTAAACGTAACCATCGTTCTTTGTGGCTCTCTGTGTGAACACTATTGCTATTTCATTTAAGTCCAATCAGCATGATTAAATGGACTAAGTTCAGTTAATAATGACGTTTATATTTCGTAATTGCACGGTAAATATCAAAATGTTGAAGAAAGAGCAAGTAATAATTACACTAATTTAGCATTAAGATTATCAAAAACTAATTAAAAGAAACTTTTGATGTATAGTTGCATTATTATTAGAAAAGCACTTAGAATCGAGTATATAAAGAATTTTGACTATGTAAAAAATTTAAAAAAAAATACTAAATTCAGTCTATCAGTTGTGATCTAAAAATTCAGTATTACAGCAGTTGAAACCTTCATTTGTTAAAAACATATTAACTAGAAATCTGTAAATTTTATATAAAAAGGAAAGATACGAGACGTAGTACGCCTTATTTCCAAGAATGTCATAAAATATGCGTTCAATAGAATGTCATAACGAAATTTTCTGTAGGGGTAGAAGTTGTTTCGTTTACATAATATATATATATAGGGATTTTTATGTACATCGTAATACGTACACCAGAGATCCCTCAAATACAAGCTTAAATCGCATTAAAAAAAGGTGATGCAGCGACGATAATTACACTAACGAACTGGGAAATTTTCAAATGAGCATCAAAAGCTACTGCCAAGTTCATTATTGTACTTCCACGGTCTAAAATTATGCTCTCAAATACAGTAATGCTGCAAAATCTCAATAAAAGTAACAACTTAGCAGTATTCAAAATTAAGATTGATTTATTTTGCACGCATCAATGAGATATTAATCTTACATTTAGCAGTGATGTTTCGCAATCAGAAAGAAGGAATTTTGACATCATCATCGAACAATAAGATTTCACAATTCACGGCTTCAACAGAAACAACGGTACCAAATAGTAACATTTAGGCACCACTGATGATTTAATTTGTTTATTGGAGTCGAAGCCGCTGAAGGACAAAAAATTTGCGATTTGTACGACTTCATTAATGTAAAGTCTAAGCAAAAATTGTGCAATTTACGTAATAATTCGATTGAAGGCCTCAGATGGTGATCCAATCACCGTCTCACTTCCTCTGCATAAATTTTAATTACTTTTAGCATTGGCGGCAAAAAGAAATTACTACGATGCTTACTGCAATAGCACAAATAATAAAATTTTGCCAACTTATATAAATAAACAATTTAATATTACAAATTGTCAATGAAAAGAAACGGGAATTCAAATCAAAATTTATATATCCAAACTAGAATAAGGATAGCCTGAAACGAACATCGTCCGATTTCTACATGTTTCAAATAAAGTACCATTGAGAGCTCCATAGCAACATTAGGTAACTTCCAAGGTATTTTTCACAAGTTTAACATAAACTTTCCCGTTGCTATCTTGGCTGTAACTTCAGGTGCCTGCAGTTTACATATGCAAAGTGATCTTTTCAAACACCTGTGTGTCAATACCTCTAAAGTTGTCATCAAACTATTTGCTCGCTCATGTTCTGTAGAAATCTATGCGAGAATGGCTACGTCTAGAAATCCCATAGCGACGATGAAGTATTTCTTTTAGGATTTCTATCAAGTTAGCGTTTGGACCCGGGAAATTTTATGAGAAAATCCTATTATTTCTGTTAATTTTTTTTTCCTTTTTTTTCCAGTTATGAATTAGAAGGCGTTAAAAGGTTATATACATTTATGTATATATGTATGATAAGAAATGCAAGTAGTAAGCAAATGGAGTATGATCAACCCCATCTGCAGGAATGTATGTAAATATGTCTCTATAGTAGATAGATAACGGCACCAACCTTTCCCCCAAGCTATACACATTTTAGGTTTAATTGCAGCAATTTTCTGCTGTCCATCAATTCTTCGTTTGTGGTCGCATTCTAAACACTAATGTTTATTTAACAACTCGAAAGCCATAAATCCGCTGGGTTCAGATCACGCAATCTTAATGACCATGAATAATCAAAATGTCTGCTTATAACACTATCTTGAAAAACAGCAGTCAGCAAGTATTGATAGGGTCGGTAAATAAGTGGAGATGGAAATGCAATTGGTAATCTATTAACATTTGCAGGTATCGTTCAGTAGATACATTTACGACCTTGTCATTCTTTATTTCCTCAAAAAAATACAGACCAATGATGAAATTAGGAGTGAAACCGCACCAAAAAGTGACTTTCTTGTCATGAGAGCTTCCTGAATGGTTGCCTGTGGACTTGCTGTTGACCATATTCGACAGAAAAATGGGCCTCATGTGTCCATAAAATGCGGAAGAAGCATTTGGGTTCAATTTCACTCTGAGCCATTATTCACTAAGAAAAATTGTACCTGATTGCGAAATCTACCTCCTTAAAACCAATCAGTCGTTGCAGCTTATAAGCATGGCTATGTTCTGATTTCCCTGAAGAACTTCTGCACCTTGGACATCACTATTTCTTGGTGTTTCTAATCTTGGGAAGGCAATTACAGGCTTTGTTCTTTCATATTTCCTAATCAGGTCACGAAACGCCTTTATTTTACAGGGGCCTGCTCTCAAATCCAGTCTCGCACATAATCTTCCTAAACCACATTTGTGAAATTTTTACCACTTCAACAATAACATAGCACTAAACTTATTTTTGCTTCCAGATCTATTTTTTGGTTCCAAATCATTTGAATTTACGTTGAGATCTGTTTTATTTTAAGACAAAATCTCTAAATTGCAATCGCTTTGTTTTGACGCTCGTGATTGTAGTTGCCATGACTAAACTGTTGTTATGCATAGATACACTGAGGTCTCGTTATTATAGCTACTAGGATCCAATTTCTATAAACGAATTATTTCAATTTTCTAAAACCGTATAAGAATTTAAAGTATATCTCTTACTTTCTGACAACTGGGCAAAATAATAACTCTTGGAAGGCCTCTATAACCACCAATAATTTTCAACATCATTAATTTTTATGCATAGAAGCAACTAGCTACTGATGCGGAAGTGGTCACTTCTCGTCTTTCTTACCTCATTTATTCCTCCCCATTAAGTTTTACGTAGATCCCCTTTAAATTTTCCAGAAAAAAGAAACTCGTTTAACGGCGATAAATCTTTTCGTAATGATTTAGGGCTCGGTCTTGATTTTTATCATGCCGCTTTTGTCTTGCACGTTTCACCATTTAAATT
Organism: Osmoderma eremita; assembly: GCA_031763485.1. Lineage (NCBI taxonomy): Eukaryota > Metazoa > Arthropoda > Insecta > Coleoptera > Scarabaeidae > Osmoderma > Osmoderma eremita. Next base: position 41,460 of record JARFOC010000583.1, read on the forward strand.
TAACGTTCTGGCGATATTTCATCCTATATTTAAAGCGAATATTACCGACAGCCCCATTAAACAACAATAATAGGGAGCGTAGTATTTAAACGTATTTTCTTAGTGATCTAAGACTGGGTAATGTGGCCACACTTAAGAGATTAAAGCAGTAACTAATGGTTTTACGTGAATACACACATGGTTCAATTAGGTTCGATGGTTCAGTCTAATGAATATAAATAGATTCGCGGGTAAACAGAGCTTACTAGTGCAGAATTTGCAGTTCCTGTTTCGCTTATTTTCTATTTGCGTAGGTATTCAACCATTGTTAATTGTTCTAGGGAATAATTTGCTATTAATAATAAGCTTTGTTGTTTATCTTTATTTGGTACATAACGGGAATGCGTTAATAGAAACATTTACACCTGCACATATATCCTAAATTTTGTTTCAAAAAGAATACATCTAGTCGCCTATGAGCTCTTAATGTAAATATTTTTGTGTGAGTTGGGGGGCGGGGGCTGTGCTGAAATACGAATATATACTAATTTATCTAAAGGTTATCTACGTGTTACTATCACAGTATTATAAGGTAAGCCACACGTAACAATTTATGAGTGAATACAGTGGCGGCTCGTCGAGGTGGTAGGGTAGGCACTGCCCACCCAAACATAATTAGCCCTTTGAGTGCCAAGGATCGAGATCGTGCTCCTCAATACACTGGCCGAAAATACCAAGAGCGCGATCTCTATTTCATATTTGTCGATTGTTGTTTATTGTTTTCGGAATTGGAATTCCAGAATGGGGAGGTCTCCCACTCCCCCCGCCTGGTTAGTGCGTAAACGCAATAGCAATGCATTTGCTGACTTGTTGGAAAAAACCTTATATCTTTATGTTGAGAATAGTGCAATTTCCGCAATGGAAAACGCGCACAATAATATTTTTAGGTGATTATTGCAAATTGTATAATTTATTTATTAGCGGCGTAATATTATAAAATATTTTTATAATAATATGTATAAAATTACATTTCTAGGCCTTATAAAAATTTCGTTATGGTTTCGACTAGCGGAGAATTTTACAATGATGATGAATTACTCGAATACGATAACTACATTGAATCAGATCATGAAAAAGAAAATATGGAAGGTTCAGAAGCCGAAAGCAACAACAGCGATGTTATAAATCCACGGCGAAAAAGACCGTGTATAATTAGTCGCAGTTCGGAAAATAATGAATCGACTGACAGTGAAATTGGCGACGCCGATATTTCTAGTTATTGGGAATTAGAGGTAAATAAAGACACTGCAACACGGCCTTATCATGTTTTTCGTGAAATACTGGACCAAAACATGCACCACTTTCAGACTCAAAACCAATGGTTGTTTATTGTAAACGAAACCAACAGATATGCGACGGATTTCTTGAATTCACATCAAATAATGTCACCCCCAGCAAGAGCCAAAGAATGGAAACCCGTAACAATTATGGAAATGAAGGCATTTGTTGCTGTATTACTGGAAATGGGTATAACTGGAAGACCAAATATATTTTCATACTGGGCTAAAAATTCATGACACATTCCACGGCTCGGAAAGATGTTTTCATGAAACCGTTTCCAGCTTATTCAGAAAGCAGAAATAAAAAAGTATGGCCTTGGTCATGTAGTGGGGACAAAATCAAATGATTTCAAATAATCATATAGGCTGTAGTAATTACTGACACTCATAGGTACTTACAAAATGAAATGTGTACTGACAAATAATTTTCGTATTTCAAAATCATGCAATGATATTAAATAAAATGAATTTTAAATGAACTTTATTTATAAGAAAAAATTGAACTTGACTTTAAAAAAAATATTTGGAAGAAATGTTGTATCACAACATAAAATTAATTCTATTAATTTTATTAAGTAATAAGCGAAATGAAGCTGGAATTTTAAACACTAATAAACAAATTTGTCCTAGATAAAGCAAAATTAAATGAAAATTCTAAAATTACTTTATAGACGACCTAAAATACCTCCGACATACGTTTCACAATGTCCTAATCTGTCATAAGCTGCTATACGTATATTACCCAGAGTTTCGGGAAGCATACTGTTGGCTGTTTGTGTAATTTGTGTTCGCATGTCGTAAGTAAGTAGGTAAGTAACGTTTATTGATTTAAAGCTGCCAAAGACAACAGAATCAGTCAAGATACAGCTTAGCAATAAACTAAGGTGCCTGTAAAGAAGCAAACATAAACTTAGAATTAAGGAAAACCTAAATAAACTTAGACTTAAACATAAACTTAAATAAGTAAAATAATAATGCATAAATGCAAAAGCGAGCAGTTAGAACAACAAATACATTTACCGGACAAAAAATTCGTCAATGGAATAATAGCATTTACTAATTTAAGATTTCTTGACTGTTTAAAATTAACGTATTCCTTAAAATAACATGGCAATTTGTTGTAAAGCTTTCTGCCTAAATATTGGAGACCTCTAACATGAACATCTAAGTGATGGGCCGGTAGATATAGATTGTTACAGTGACGAGTCTCGTATTCATGAATTTTACTGTGTTTCAATTACTGATCTTGGTTTTTATGTACATGGCAGAGAGCTTCCAAAATATAGAGAGAACCTAGAATTAAGAACTCATATGCGATAAAAATAGGCTTGCATCTCTCAGCTTTATGCCACTGGCGGCTCTGATAACTTGCTTTTGAGCTATAAAAACATTTTTGCTGCAGAAGAAGTTCCCCAAAGAAGGAGCCGAGTCTGAAATTCAGAGTAATAAACGGAAACAAGGGTTTCCAAAGACAAACTAGATTTTAAGGTACGGAATAGGTAAGCTTTTTGATGCCAGAGATTCGTAAGGTAGTCGCAGTGTTCATTCCGCAACAGATTCTCCTGCACTATGACCCCTAAGAACCTAACAGAGTGTAGTTGCTGTAAAGGTTTAGTACCAACATGAAGGTTACAAGTAATATTTTCGGTACTCTGAACAGTGTGAAATAATAGGGAATTCGTTTTTTTTGTCGTTCAAGCACAATTTATTTGAACAAAACCACCGGTGGACACGATCCATTGCCGCTGGTCTAATGTTAAAGATCTCTCATACTCACGCACGTAGATCGATCCTTTCAAATAATGCCAAAGACAAAAATCGTTGGGCGTTAAGTGGGCAGATCTAGCAGGCCGAGGTATAGTGGGCGAAATAAAAATCCATAAATTCCTGAACTTGTCAATTGAACATTATGAGTCGGACTCCATTTTATTGGAATAAAATTTCTCCAAATATCACTTTGCAGTAGTTGCAAATGTGTCTGTGCATTAAGTGTGCAGTTTATGAAAAATGACCTTAAAATATGGTAACCTAAATTCCAGCCTAGACATTTAACTTTTTCGGGTACTGCGTCCTCGTCGCTATACTTTGGTGTTTATTTTCTTCAGACCAATATCAGACGGTGGACGGATTGTAACGACTGTGAAGTGGAAAAAGATGATTCTTCCGTGAACACATTTAATATAAAATATTCGTTCTCGTCACAGCTTTCTGATATCGTGACAAAATTTCCAGGGGCCCAAATTGATCCTGGGAGAATTTCCTCCTTTTTTCTGTCTTGAAACATTTATATTTATTTCTTTTTAATATATCCTTAACAGTATATTCTCGGGTATTATATAAATATGTGAACGGTGTAATACGACCGGAGATGAAGAAAGAAAGCAAAACGTAGAGCAAGAACAAAGGACATAGCGAGAAAAACAAAGAAAACGCTAAGAAATAAAACCCTCACTTGCGATATAAACAAACATAAGTAATTATTTTTATTATAGCCGTACATTATGCATTTAGATGAATAAGTAACACAAATTTCTAGAGCAATTTTTTTCTTGGCAAAGGTATTCGCCTGGATAGCAAAAACAAAATATGTGGCTGTTCACATTCAGTATATTTCCTTATCTATCCTGAACAGTAAGCTCGCACGAAGCGCCCAACTGAACCAAATTGAAAATGGAAACTCTATAGTGCCAATGGCAATTGTAATAAATTCATAAGTTACTCCCGAGCCCGATCCAAATTGGTTTACTGGAATTTTCAACGATCTCGTTTTCGAATTTTATTTTACTACGTAGAGATAACGTTGACCCGGATGTCAACAAGCAATTTCCGTATAATTTTTCCTTCCCGCGTGAACGTGATCGCAGCGCCCTAGCGAAGAGGAAAAGAGATAATACGGAAACATTTCGCTAACGGAATTCCGTCGAGACATAGAAAGTCCGCGTCCAAAATAACATAGTGGTAAGTCGTCTAAACAGCGGTGGCTCATGAGTATTTTTAATGGGTGGGGTAGGAGTAGGCACAAGCACTGAACATTTATTATTATTGTCATTATTAAAAATAAATGAATGGTGTCTCAAAATTTCCAGGATGTTCCAGGATATTAGCTTATCCACCTAAAATATGCATGCATAGATATGTAGTATAAGAGAACATGTCTTGACGTGTTAAGACCTGCATTTCCCATTCCTAAATGGTATCTATTGTCATTTCAATTCTCGGCTAGAGCTCGGTGAATGAACATGTACGCTGACATTGTTAACGAGTGTTGCGTTGTGGTGCGTTCAAGCTATTATAGTGAAACCGCGAACATTTGGTCACTGCAAAAATGCCAAGGAAATGTGTAAACCACCCGAACCCTTTTTGCTACATTTGTGGAGAATTGACATTTAAATATCAAAAACGGTCTTTCCCACCTCTCCTTAAAAAGTGCTATGAGCAGTATTTCCAGTGTAAAGTAGGTGATGAAGACGAAAGCGGGGCTCCCCATATTTGCTGTGTTACGTGTGTCAGACTTCTTACACCGTGGGCAAGAGGTAAACGACATATGCCTTTTGCTATTCCTATGATTTGGAGGGAACCATCATATCATATTACTTTGTCTATTTTTGTGTAACAAATATAAGTGGTATGACTTTTAAATCCAAACATACTGTAAAATATCCTAATATTCCATCTGCACTGAGACCAGTACCTCACAGTCTGAAATTACCTGCGCCTAAATCTCCACAAAACATGACACTAAGCGACGATGAAAGTGAAAGGCAAATGGAACCCTGCTATGTTGGTAGACTATTGCTGGACTCTGAAGAGAGATGTTTCTGATGCAAAGTACAGCCGAATGTCATATATCAGCAGATTTTCCAAGTAAATATATCACTTTTTACGTCATTTTTTCATGATTTATACATATATTATAATAGATACTTTCACAAAATTTCATTGCTCTCACTCTGAAACCCTGACTGATAGGCAAATTCTGAAAACAGATATGAAATAAGTGAAAAAAGTACTACCAAGTTCACCCGATTTACATCGTGGGACAAAATAAATCTGAAATTTTGTTGAGCAGTGTAATCAAGAATCCTTATCTATCCACCCAAAACAACTGCTTTAAAAGGATGTAAAAGTTACATATATGTATATGTACTACTTGACATTAAAATCCAAATGATGAATCAAATTGTATTAATTAAGTATTCATTTATAGAATAGGGTTCTAATTCGCAAATATATTTTTTAAGTTTTTGCTTATAAATTGCAAACCTATGTGCATATATATTTTTTGATTATTTTGGGATTTTGTGATATGTTCAAATTTATGTAAAAAAAAATCGCTGCGGCGGCCTTTCATTTAAGTACATTGAACACTTTAATCTTCCTTCGTTCTTTCTTCTAGTAAAAGGAGTGAGAAGAGTAGGTTGATTGAAGTGTCTCAATTCGTCAGTGAGGATCTGAATGATCATCAGCAGGTTGATGTTTCGAACACGAACTTCAACCAAGTTTTTGATACAATCAATCACGGAATTTTACGTGTACTGCTTTCCAACATCAGTTGTATGCCTCAAGTTACCAACTTCTTTCAATCTTTTTTACACAAACGTGTTTGTTGCGTTGGTAATAATGGTTTCAATTCAAACAATTTTCTAGCATGCTGTGGAGTTTCTTCCTCATTAAAGTGAAATAATTCAGGAATAAATTTATCCATCATGTACCGAGTGTACCATAGTCAATTTTTCATAAATGCGTCGGTCGTGATACAACATTACGTTTCAAATTTGACAATAAGAATGCACAAGATTAAAATTAGGTTCGAATCAAAAAGAATTTTCAACAAAGACAAATTTATGAAACATACATTCACTTACCACGACAGCCCTTTCAGAAATCCGAAATTCCTCATTTTACTACTTCGTACACACAACTAACATCACAGACAGGCACAAATTAAACATTTCAACAGGAAACCTAACGTTAAACTAATAAAATTATTGGAGAGTAAAGCGGGCGAATACTCGGCAGTCCGCAAAAAACGAAGACACTTTTTGCCACCTCACGATATGCAGTGTGTTATTGTTGCACCGATACAAATCCGAGTATGTGGTGAATCATCTGACAAATATGAATATCATTACAATAAATATATATATATACAGGCTCTCCTAAGTTGAGTGGCCTAGAGTCCTGGATCAGCAGGTTGGTATACTGGTAGTTAGACCTGTGTTATGTTATTATATCATAGATGTAGTACATTTTCATAATTATAATTGTACTGTTATGCAAGATATTTACCATAGAACAGCGCGTTCTTAGTTGAAACGATTGTGGATAACTAATACAAGTTATGTCCAGGTTATTTTAGATACAAGTTTTCAAATGTTGCTGTTCGAACAAAAATGTATCTTTATGAACAAAAAATTTGACGCGACCGGAAATTTGTATTGTAATTTGTTTGTAATTCACGATGTTCTGATCACCCTACAACCATATGGACTGAAGATAATTTGCAATGAGTAGCTCAAAGCTCCGTAAAAATTTTCCCGTTCAAGTCTGCAACTGCTACTAAAAGGTTGAAAGTTTGGACCGTATTGACCAGAATTGCTGCATGGTCTGCGTGATCACACATTCATTTCCGCGAAGCGATGTTAATTCAAAGTCCGCCTTTTTGTTTGAGAATTCTGTGGACTGATGAAGCAATATTCAAATTAAATGGGCGCAATAATAGACGTAACCTGATCTATTGGTCTTTCGAAAATCCTCATATAATAAGTCAAGAATGCAAGGTTTCTGTGTATATGGGGCGGCATTTGATATAGAATTCTTATTGGACAAGATTTCTCTGAAGATACTGTTACTAGGCCGCGTTATCTGAAGATGCTAATAAAAACTGTTACTTCCCATTGAAAGAATAGTCCATTATTTGAGGATACAAATGGCTGTTGAGTAAGACTGCCCTCTGCGAATTTGCTGTGGCATTCTTGAATAAAATTTTTGCTGAATCAATTGGAGGAACGTGGATTTGGCACCGAGGTCATGTGATTTCTCTATGTGGATTATTCTAAAAAAACATCTTCCAGACAACCCAAAGGACAAATCTGAGGTTGACCAAAAGTCTGGATCACATAAAATTACTTGTGATGACCAATAGAAAATACTTATTGGGCAAATAAAAAGCCCTATTAATATTCGTTTTAAAACATTTAAGTCATTTTAGGTACAATAAATCTGATAAATCAAGCGTGCCGAACACCTTTTGGATACCAATCACAGTATTAGTGTAAATAATCTAAAGTTGTTAAAAATGTTTGTGTCAGTTTGCGAATTAGATGCTTATGAAAGTGTATTTGTTTATAAAAATAAAATTAAACTTATAAATTTAGATTATGGTCCGATACAAAAGTTTTCCTCTTCCTCTGATTTCTTTACGAAACGTTTTCTATTGGCTCATGATAATTTTAATGGATAGGTGCTTGACGCCAATGACCAATTCGCATTTAGTTTCACATTAGTTGAATGGTTAGTTAACACCATTAGTTAATTATGACATCATACATGAAGCGTGGATAAGTTTAGTACTTACAAATAGTTACCTTCATTTTCAGTTTTGCTTTAGTTTTACTCCTGAAGATGACAACTTCGTTGTTAAAATATATAGTCTTCATATATTTATGCAGGGTGGACTAGGTACTTTATGTATTTTTAAGTCTTTGTTAAGTCTGTAATATTAACCACTTAAAGTTGTCATACATTATTTCATATTCAACTATAATAACATATGATTTTCCAGATATTATATGTTCTTATTTTAAATACAAATCGGTAAACTAGCTATTAGGCCATTCTGTATAATAAATTGCGTGTAAACTCTCATTAATCGATGTATGCTGATAAAAATCAACAATATAGTGTAGCATACAGAACACTCTCTTGTACTGTTATTAAAGGCAGTTCAAAATACGTTTTGTATGATCTCTTTATGCGACAAGATAAGAATAGTGGCTTCTTCTCTCAGTAAGGTAGATGAAATTGTGTAGATTCAGTTTGCTTTGTCCTCGTTTTCCCCCTTTTTTTGAAAAAATGGTTGCCTATATCCGCGTAATGCGAACAAACACTTTAGACATTTTTTCAGCCGTTTGCCGGTGTCGAGAAGACAGACCTCTTTTTTCACGATCGTTCCACTTGTATTGTCATCCACGTTCGTTGCCCTTTTTTCATCTTTGCTCTCACCATCGACCCGCATCAAGGACATCCGAGTGCATTACCTCTTACGCCCCTATTTTTCAGGACGGTCCTTAATGGATTTTTTATTGGATATCATAACTATCTCCGGCAGATGATTAAGAGCGTCTCTCTAATCGGATTATATTACAACCGAGGGGGTTTTCTAAATTATACTTTCCAGAACTCTGTACTCCTTAACCTGGTAAGGAGATTCGAACGGCTAAACATAAATTGGATCCAACTTGCGAAAATATATATAATACACAAAAAATGTTTTTCCTTTTAAATCTAGAAGACAAAGTTACATGGAGCATTTCAAAAATTTAAGTCAATACCTTAAAGAAGCTCACAAAGTTAGTCTGAACAGGAGAAATACCAGAAGTATGGTGCCATCAAGACGTCAGGTATCTACTTAATAGATAAAACGAATTCTTGAACCTGCAGTTCTTATTTGTGTTAACGCAAAGTATCTTGCTTCATATCGAAAATATAACCAATGAATCTATTAAGTATTGGATAATACTTCAAAGGATGATTAAGTATCTGATCAAAGCCAGCAATTCTGAAGTTACAAATTATTTAGTTTTGGAAATATTTTATAGCTATGCTTAGTATGCACTACACTTCTATATATGTATAAGTTCCTACGAAACATAATACAGTTTACAAGTTGCACCCTAAGGGTTGCTTAACTCAATCAAAGGAAATTTAAGTTAAAAAATACCCCTTACCACCTTGTTGAGTAAAGAACTCTGAATACGCATTTCGGCAACTAA
>JARFOC010000583.1:50872-62592 GCA_031763485.1 Osmoderma eremita
ATTGAAACTTTACCACTTACTGTACATTCATTAGCAAAATCTACGGCAATTGACAAACAATTACTTTCATTATTAGTTGGGTTAAAAACAGGGGAAGTAATACCTGCCCCTAGTAGATTCAATATCGACCAAAATGAATTTGGACTTGTAGAGGGTTGTATCATGAGAGGAATACGGGTTGTAGTTCCACAAGCTCTAAGAAAGGTGGTACTTGATGAATTACACATAGGTCATTTCGGAATAACAAAAATGAAACTATTAGCCCGCAGTTATTGTTGGTGGCCTGGTATAGACTCAGATATTGAAACTTTAGCGAAAAATTGTTATAGTTGTAATAAGGTTAGGAATGAACCATCAAAAATTATTCACATGTGGGATAGACCTACAGCACCATTTCAAAGAGTACATGCTGATTTTGCGGGACCATTCCAAAATCACTATTTCTTTATTTTAGTTGATGCATACTCAAAATGGCCCGAAATACATGTAATGAATAGCATCACCACAAAAGCTACAGTTGAGCTTTGTCGTACCATATTTGCAACGCATGGTTTACCTCAATACTTTGTAAGTGATAATGGTACACAATTCACTTCAAGAGAATTTAAAACATTTTTGCAAGAAAATAATATTAAGCAAAAGCTGTCCGCGCCGTATCACCCTGCGACGAACGGTCAGGCAGAGCGGTTTGTCCAAATTTTGAAAAATTCCTTAAAGTCTATGGCTTACGATCATAGAGAACTATCTCTAAATCATAAGTTATGCAATTTACTCATGCAATATAGGAAAATGCCGCATGTGGAAACTGGTCAAAGTCCATCCATGTTATTAATGAACAGGGAAATTAGATCGCGACTAGATTGCATTAAACCAAGCTTAATTAAAGAGAGGACTCATATTATTCCGGGAACTCGAAATATAGAAATAGGTACGAGGGTTGCGTGCAGAAATTATTCAAGCGAAAAATGGGGTTTTGGGAAAATACTCAACATTTTGGGAAAATTACATTATTTGGTAAAGTTAGATAATGGGAACGTGGTTAAAAGGCATATCGATCAGATAAGGGAAATAGGGGAAAATACTGAAAGAGAAGTAGAAAAAGATGAATTTATATTAATATCACCACCACGGATCCGTAGTCCTGAATTACAAATCCCAAAACAAATAGAAGCAACAAATCAGCAACCAATGCCGAGCCTGGAGCTGCGACCGCAGCAAGAACCAAGTATCTCTCACCCAGAACCATCTCAAATACCTGAAAGTCCGAACATTGTAAGGAAATCGGGTAGAGTTATAAGGAAACCAAATAGGTTAGATTTGTAAGTTTGTTTTTCTTTCTGCAACCCGAAGGGGTGTTATACTATGATATATATTTGTATGTAGCGACCATGTTTATCGGCAGTAGTGGGGGCAGAAAGAAAGAACGCGGCAGTTACGCGTCAGTCGAGTACTGAGATGTTGTGTAGAATCGTAGATAGAAAGTAGAATATAATAAACGTAATAAAAGTAGTGTCTCATTTTATTCACGAACCAGAAACAATTACAACAGTAATTACAACAGTTACAACACAAATAAATCCCAGAAGTACTTCCAGAAACTTGCAACTCAGTCTCCACAGACTTTGAGTCACGCTGCAATGCTCCCGGCAAACTGACATTCTAACGACACACTCAGTGGACTTTTGCCCTACACTTCGAACAACCTCTTACGATCGTGAACTTAACAGGCAGCAACAAACGAAAACCACACAGATTTCTCAACAACACCGGCTTTTATCAACTTTTTCCCTCGGCTCCTGCGTTTTCAAGAGAAGCAAACTTCTACCAATCAGCATCTGTATCTCGTCAATCGCGCGATCCAATAGGTAGCCAATAAGGAGAGTTCATATATGATATACGATTCATTTCCACGAAACCGAGAAAGCACGGTAAGGGGTTAACGCGGTGCGGTGTATCAAAGGGGAATTATGAAATACAAAAAAACAACTACTGACGAATATATATATAGACGTAAGGAAACAACTAGAAGTAAAATGTGTTTTATTAAGTTAAAACGTAAAAAATAAAAAATATACCCTTACCACCTCGATGAGTGAAGAACTCCTGGACACGTATTTCGGCAACTAAGTTGCCATCCTCAGCAGAATCTACGAAGGAAGATAATGTTAGACGTCGCACTCTGGGAGATTTGCACCACACACAACACTAAAGAGTGTTATTCAAGTGGTGTTGCCGAAATACGTTTCCAGGAGTTCTTCACTCAATGAGGTGGTAAGGCTATATTTTTTTATTTTTTATTATTTTAAGCCACCGTATCCTATTTTGTATTTTATAAGTTAAAACGTACTGGCTCTAGTTCAAATACAAAAGGAAACGCGAGCATAATAATATAACTACTTCGGCGGTATTTAAAACGTTACAAATGGTTTTAGTACAATAGCATTTATTACATTTATATTCTCTTGCAATGGGATGAATTTATCGTAATTCGATACCTTTGGCGCCATCTATTGGATCTTTCCGTGATTAAGCGCTGGTAGCAGATGTTATTTCATGCTATTTAAAGTAAACTTCTTGCTCTATCAGCTTCTTACTTTATTTAATTGCCTTCAATAGTCTTCAATTTCTGAGCCGCTAAATATAAATATAATTAGTTGTGCTTTTTATTTCGTGATTGTCAACTTAAGTCTTCACGCACGCGTAAGATTTCCTTGGCGTTCGTGATGTTTCCCGAAACTCGTTCTTTTTCTATTTGACTGTCCGTACGAGAGCACCTCGACAATCCGCTGCTAGATTACACGTATTGAGTGGAGTAGTTATCGATGTGGAAATTGGTTTATTGGCAATTGTATTTGGATCCATATCGATTGGCTGGATTTACCAGGATATGACTCCCCCAATAATTGTTATAAGGTAGTTATAAGCGGCTGGAAGCCGGATAATAGTGAAACAAGGTCAGCGGGAACATTTGCCGAACACCATCTAAGGTCTTCGTTCATTTGTTTGTACTGCTGCCGATGATCTTTCCATTGTTGCTCTGATTAGCCTTAACATTTTATCTGGTATCCCTGGCTTCCTTGCGTCTTTTAGTATGGCATTTCTTTTTAGGCTATCGAAGGCTTGTTTAAAGTCTACAAATATTATATGTAGCGTGATATTCTCTTCATAGCTCTTTTCCATAATCTGGTTCAGTACATATATTGCATTCACGGTTGACTTTCCTGGTCTGAAGCCATTCTGATACTCGCCAATTCTTGATCGTGGTGTATGCAGTAGATTGTTTTGTTTTTTCTTGGTAGTAGTGACCGTGGATTGAAAGTAGAATTAAAACAACGTTTTACCTTACGTTTCGATAATATATATATTATCGAAACGTACGCGCCCTTCTTTGGGATTGGAATTATTATTCCACGCCTCCAGTCTTCTAGCTTTCATAGCTTCTACTTTCCATACTTGTGGTATTAGGTCATCTATTGCTGCCAACAAGGATTTTCCTCCACTTTTTAGCAGTTCATTGTTAATTTCATCCGCTCTCGGCGCTTTGCCATGGTTTAGTTTACTAATTAATTCATCACATTCTTCTACTTGCATGCAGCATTGAGTAGCTTTCTTCCAATCCATCTTCCCCGCTTCGTGGGCTCATTTTCACATATTCCTCCCAGGTACTCCGTTCTATGCTAACTGTTGGCGTTGTTTTCCTTCTTTTTTGTTTTCTTGTGTGTTGGTAAAGCTTAGTATTATTCCTAAAATCCCCTTCTATTTCGTCCATCATCTTTCCGACCCACTCTTCTTTTTTCTTTTTTATTACCTTGTCACTTTCCTTTCTTTTTCTTTTGTACTCCTCGTCAACAAATAATAATAAACTAATAAATGAATTTACGGGTTACGTTAATAATGAATTTACTTATGCGTAAGCGAACCCACAGTTTTACAAAATAATATTTATGTTATTTAATGAAGTACTCACTGAATTTTTAACAGATAAATTTACAAAATGATAGTGATGCCGTTAAATGAAATACTGAATGTCTTTTGATGGTTAAATTTCAATATTACACGGTGCAGACCTTTCTCGTCCGTTGTTAAAGGTGGCCCATGCGAATCCTTCGGTCGGCGTGGAGAAAAGGGCGACACAATGAATGTAGAGTGGTTTCGAGATACGTGCGGAGTAAATGGATTGAACTTATCTGAGAAGCGGAGAGTTTATCCCAGCGGCTCGTCCTTCGTCGATTAGCGGTTGTCCAATTCGGGTCACGGTGTCTATATGGGCAACGCCTCGGGGAATTCTCTATAGCCTCATCAAAAACAGTATACAGGATCCCAGGAAATAATTCCGGTCGGTCGTAACTACACCTCACAGGCTTGCAGTTACACGGTACTTGCACAGGGGATACTAATTTCTAACACTTTATGGACCTCTTGCTAAGACTAGGAATTCGCACAACCTCTGTGTCTGCTGATTGCCAAGATCTGTTGCTTAATTGCGGGAAAAACATCGGTACTTGGGCAAGGGGATGCGTCCCTTAGCCAATCAGTTCTCGATCTTACGCGTCGCGCATTATCATTCGCTGAAATGCGACCTCGTGACTCAGCTGGCCCAATGAAATAGCCGAACTTTAATCATAGAGGTTCGCAAAAAAGGAGCAGATCGCGCGGGTGGAAATGCGGATAGCATTGAACACATATGAGCTAAGAAAGCCGTGTTCTTGCCCTAATACGCATAGGTAAGCATTGCGGTAAATATTACGATAAATAGTTTGACGGCGTTTAAAACGTTACAAAGTGAGTGTTTGGTGTACACAGTTCAAAAGTGGACGAACATGATCTGAACGATGATCCCGAAGATGTGCGAAAAAAACCATCAACAACGAAAACGGATGAGAATCCAGACCTAGCTCCTTCTGATTTGCATTTGTTTGGGCTGTTGAAAACTCATTTGTTGGGAAAAGCTTTAAGGACGACGACGAAGTTCAAGAGTAAATACGGCAGTATTTTACTAATTTGGATCGCACCTTTTATGAAGAGGTTTTACACAAGCTTGTGCCTCGCTGGGATAAGTGCTTTAACATTGGCGGCGATTATGTTGAAAAGTAGCTAATAGTTCGTACTTTTACTTAGTGTTTGATTCTGTAAATAAAGTAGTCTATCTATAATTCACAAATGTATCTTACAATTAGTAACCGGACAGTCCTCGTATTTATATTAATATCCCCGCATTTTCTTTTCTATTAGAGCGAGTACATTTCAGCCGCTTGTGTACCTATATGAATTCCAGGATTGTATTTCTCACGGCGCGCGCTTCCGGCAAATTCATAACCGTCGTATGCCTTATAAGGGCAAGCGTTCTTAAAGTCGATCATCTAAATCATGGCTTTCCATAATCGCTTAATCGCTCCCGCACTGTATATGTGCACTTCCTTATTTGATTCAGAATGGTTTGAAGGTAGTGAAAAAATATAAACAACGTGTAAGTAATAACAAGTCGTTATATATTTCTGAAAACATTAAATATTACAAAATTTGCGGAACCTGAATAAGCACGAGAGTTTTAAATTAGCGAACACATAGTTATGAACTTAAATCATTGTAAAATAGCTCAGGTTCAGTCAACGGATTTAAAAGATAACACCATGACAAAAAACCTATAATAAATACTCCGTACGCTAGCGTTCGTTGTTTCTTTCCGTAGTTGGCTACTTCATGAAATTCTGGAAACCCCATATGATTGCAGAACGCGTGAACGATGAATGCTGAGGCGAAATGTCCTGTTCTAAGTAGTAGGTACGCAGAATATATACCAAATACTGTGGTATAGAGGCAGTGAAAACCTGTCAATTACAAGAAAATTAAACTTAAATATTGTTTGTATATTTTTCCATTCATCAACAATACTAAAATAGTGAAGACTCTACTGAAGTTGTTCCTTCATTTGATAATTCGGAACAGCAGCTTATTAACAGTTATTTTTGGTAATAGGTTACTATAGTCTGTTTTTAAACTAGGAGGAGCGTTTTAAATTCTCCGGGCTGAAACCTGCTTCTGCGATTGGTTGTTTCGCAGAATTTACAAAATAGTAACTTTTGTTATTAGTAAAGTTAGATTGTTATAGCACAATGTTTAAAGTGGCTTGCATAAAAACCGTGAGAAATATTCTTTCCCAGAATAATTGAAAATTAATGAAAAAAACAAATATAATATTCTTTTATCGCTCAGGTTAGTGTAGTTCAAATGATGATCTGGTGCAGCGCAAATCTTCCAGGGTACTACGTTTTTAATGTAGATGTTACTAATGATGACAAATTAGTTGCCAAAATGCGTATCTAGAGCTCTTCACTCAAGGCGGTAAGGGTGTTTTTGTTTTAATCTTACTATTTCAAGCCACCGTATCCTATTATTTTACACTATTACTTCTTTTTGTAATTACCAGTGAGCGATGAAAATGTAAAAATTTGTATTAAGACCCTAATTAATAAACTGAATTAACATAATTAGAAAATGTGTGTTGTATAAATGTACCAAACTCAAGTTCTATGTCGGAAAGTAAAATTCGTGACAGTACAAATAATAAAGCTATATAATGCTAGCAATTCGGCAAAAGTTAGGCCATTGATGTGTAAAACGAGACCGGGGCGAAGACTGCGCATACTCCTTGGAAAGCACGTCACCGTGCTTCAAACTGAAATATGTGCAATACAAATCTGTGCTATACGGTGTCTGCAGCAGGGGCCACAAAACCAATCGCTCTATATTCTCACGGACAGTCAAGCTGCCTTAAAGACATTGGCATCTTATCGGATATCTTTTAGGCTGGGATGGGACTGTCTGCAAGATCTTCAAAACCTAACGATACACAATACAGTCAAGCTGATGTGGGAGCCGGGGCATGGGGGAATTTCAGGCAATGACCAGGCGGACCAGCTTGCAATGAAGGGATCCGAAATGACCTTCATTGGACCAGAGCCAGCTCTCAGGATCATAAAAGCTGCTGCGCGTGGTGCGGTAACTGAGTGGGTGACTGAACAACAGCAGCAACACTGGCACCATGTAGCAGGACAGAAAGATGGCAAACAGATTATGAGGAAACATAGTCTCTTAGCAGAACGCAGATTAGTCTGATGACGTGTCTACTCACTGGGCCCGGCGACCTAAGGAAACACGTACACAGAATGGAAGTCTACAGAGAGGAACCACTGTGTAGATTATGCAATGGAGAGGAGGAAACAGCCTCTCACATTATTTTTGAATGCTAAGGCATCGGAGAAATCCCCATCAGGTGCAAGAGACACACTGCGGAGCATACCGGAAAATGATTCGACGCACACACTACTAAACCTTGTCAGGGGCTAGATCTGTTCGGATAATCAGGAAATAACCGCATGCAGAGTAATACCATAGGCCTCAAGCTCGCAGTGTTAAGGGATGTAAAAGACCTTTCTCTCCAAATCATTCAAATAAATTTATTTCCGCGATAGTTGTGAAAATAAGTTTATTAATGCGAGAAAACTGTATCCGTGTATTAAACCGATATCCCTCGTAACTATTTTATTATTGATTTTAAGAAAATAATAGTGTATTAAGGTATTTCATACACATTACATTGTCTTTTAAAATAATAAAGAATATACAGGCTGTTTAATTTTTGAAAATATCAAATTTTAAATTATTAGAAAAACGCTTCATTCAATTCTTTTTCTTGTTCTTAATTGTATCTTAATCAGCACCAAAAAATTTTTGCAATAATAATAAAGTTAGTAATAGTGCGTCGAACAGCCTGTATACAGTGGGGTCGTATTGTTTGGAATAAAATTCATAAAATCAAAGACACAAATATGTCGAAGTTGAAAGTTTTCGAGAAAAAAAAACGAGAAAAACCAACCGAGAGAGATCACGTAATTCCTCGTTATGACTGCCATAATATTTTAAAGCTGGAGAATCGTTTCTATTTATTGTTTGCATGCCTAATTGACTCTGTTGTCTCGACTTCAATACCCCCTTATCTGTTCGGTCTACTTGATTAATTTACGGACTATTCAGAACTACGTGATTCCTCGTTACAGCTTGTCTAAGTTCAAATCCTGCTTCAGTTATGCAGCTGTCAAAATTTTAAACAGTCATTTACTTGCGTTCAAGCAGTATATCCATGTTTGTAGCTCTGTACACCATATCTAATAAACTATTATTATTATCATTGTTATTATTATTATTATAGTTGGCCATGGGTGTAAAAATTACTGAGTAGGTAAAATCTATTATTTTACAAGAATACGTTTTCGAAAACGCTTGAAGATATGTTGAAATAAATATTTAAATAATTAATAAATATTTTTAAAAATTAAGGCGACGAAATTTTTGCTATGCACGATGTAAGTTTTGCCCCCATAAATTTCGCCCTGTTTAGTTTAAAACAAAAATGTGTGATAATTGAAAAAATGAATGGCAGAATATGAGTCTTGTTGTGTTTTTTTGGCACGTTTTTTTTTTATTCTGTGCAAGTTTTGGTCTCGCAAGGTGTCTATTCTTTTCTAGTGCATCTGCCAGTATCTGACTAAAATCATGATTCAAGTTGATTCGGACACATTCGGAGCTTTTTTAATTAGTAATGCATACTAATTTTAAAATTTTACATGTTTTGCTATTTACTATACAGTTTATCATTAAAGAAGCGAATTTTGCGCTGCGCGTCAGGAGCGTAGTTATCGAGCGGTCCGCAAACGTGCTCAGTTCTCAGTAATGATTTGGTTTCCGCCAGAGATGAACGTACATATGTCGGACGCATTATGTATTCCTCCTGATGTATAGACTTTTGTTACGGACTGTTGTGTGCATCAATAATAATGTCGCAGTTAGGTAGTTCGAGACGACGACCATTGTCAGATCAAGCAAACAAATTTGAAAATGAATACCCGGATTTAAGTTGCGATGGCGAGAGAAATTAATGTCTAGTTTGCGACATATTTCTAATGTACTGACCAAAACCACCTGTACGCAACACGTGAACAGTGCACAGCACAAATATGACAAAACTGGCGTACGATCAGATGAGCAATTCCTATTTGAATTATAGGTAACAATGATTTTATATCTATTGTTTATTCTACTAGCCAATGAATTAAGTTGCAAACCTGATGTTGCAAATATTTAACCGATCTTACGCAGTTTGTGAAATCACGGAAGCCGCTTAAAACGGTAACTGTTTCACCACGTTTTATAAATTACTACTTACTATTTATTTTATTTTATGTACCACTATCCAACGCACGCCTGTGGAGCGCAGCTCAATTTCGCTTCTTTTTTATCAGTTACCATCAGCGATTTATACATACATTTAAACAGTACCAAAACACATACCTACTTACACGACATTAAAACGGCATCTATAAATCTCATGCCTTTTCTCATTTTCTCGATCATATGATGAAAATGCCCTGAAACAAATAATGTTGTACAACTATCCGTCCTTTTTAAAAAAAAAACATTAAAGAATTTTTTTTTACCTATATAAAGTATTGTCCTTGCAAATACATACACAGTCGGAATGTCAGACTCTTTAAATTGGAGCGAAACATATGTACAAAAAAACTGCCGCGACCCACATTGATCAGGTTGAAAGGGACTAGTACACACGCAGAGATATTTAACCTGACTAAAAAATTTAAGAAACTGACACCAATGGGAAACCATTCATTAAAGAAGCAAAAGAGAATGGAGCAAGCGATTACTTGAACCATAGTAAGCTAATAATAAATGGAGAAAAATATGGATTAGATGATATGGAGAAGCAGAGAATAGAGCAAAGTAATGACAAGAAAAGAACTATGAACTGCTAAGATTAGAAAAAAAAGTTGGACAAGTAATGTTGACAGACTAGGCAATGGAAATGGGGGAAATGAGACAACAAAAATAAAAGACAGAAAAGGGTCATGGATGGTATATGAAGAAGCAAAAAGCGGAAAATAATGAAAATTGGCACGTGCAATGTAAGAACGATCTTGGCATCAGAGAGAATGGAAGAAATAGCAAATGAGCTAAAAAGATACAAAGTAGATATAGCAGCTATACAATAAATTAGATGGGAGGGACAGGGGGGAAATAGAGAAAAGGATCTTTTCGTTACTGTTCTCAGTAAGTGAAAAACAAGAGCAACATAGGGTGGCGTGTGTGGTTTTGGGAAATTTAAAGGAAAAAATTCAAAGCAATAAACGAAAGACTAGCATATTGTCACGGAATAAACGGTATCGTCGCGACATCTTTTGGCAATTATACAAAGCTTGTGGTTAGTTTAAATACACATTAGTTTAAATTGTAAGTGCGCACTCTCATCGGCTCGTTGACTATATGATATTAGAATTATTTCTATTTCGAGGTATTTCCCATTCGGTCGAGATTTTCCGAGAAATGGAATTTTTGCGAACGAACGGAGCCGTGTATATAAGTGTGTATACGTTATTTACATTTTTTTTATTAAATGGAAATATATATTATGCGATTTGTTTTCATTATGTTTTGAAAATTACATCAGAGTCCAAGTGGCGGTTTTTTTTTTTTCGATGCAAATTCGAAGTTGATTTCTGAAGGTTTCCATTACTCGAGCCGTCATTTGAGACGGCATTCTTGCAATTTCTTGGCGTATTGCTGCTTTCAATTCGTCAATGGTTCGGGGATGGTGTTGAGAGACCTTCGCTTTCAGATAGTCCCAAAGGCAAAAGTCACATGGAGCAAGATCGGGTACGCGTGAGTCATCCAACGTCTCCACGTAACGAGATTACGTGTCCTGCAAACATTTTCCTTAAAACGTCGATGGACCTTCTTGCCATATGAGCCGTAGCTTAATCCTGTTGGAACTACACATCCGGATGGTGAAATTCTCTAAGTTTGGTTCCAGAAACTTATGTAGCATGTCGATATATCGATCGGTAGTTACGATAACCGTAACGCCTTCCTCTTAAAAAAAAAATAGGGATCCTAAACGACAAATGATCCAACTGCACACTATACGGTATCACGTGGGCTGTAAAGTAGCCTTTCATGGAGCTGCTGCGGATTTTCTCGTTCAAAATAGCGAAAATTCTGCTTGTTCACACAGCCGGATAAATGGAAGTGAGCTGTGTCACTTTTTGTTGGACGTTTTGAAGAATAACGTTGCAACATGCTCCGCGATTTTCCCGGTCTTGTTCGCTAAGTTTTATGGTGTTTTGGTGTGCGTGTAAAATTCTTCGCAAAAACGTTCTGACAAACGCAAACCAGAGGCATGTTTAGAAGCTGAACGTGTACGAGATCGTTCCACTGCTTCTCTTACAGCTGCAATATTTGCAGGTGTCCGAACACTTCTGGGTCTACCGATTATTTTATTTTTAAGGCTGAACCTGTGGTTTGAAACCCACAACAGTATTTTTTGCGATCTGGAACCGGAGCATGTCTACCCAGCGCGAAGTGAGTACGAAAAGTTCGTTGCGTAATCACAGACTCGTTATGTTTCATAAATGTTTCGATAATGAAGGCACGATGCTCGCCAGTCCAATTCATGACGACAACTGAAATGGTAAGACGCGCGCTACCAGCTAAATACACTAACCTCCCCGTCTCTTCAGTGGTTCGGGCAAAGTGGCGGTGCAAAATGTGGGAGATCATTTTGCCGGATGCTGTGGGTGCGTTCGCGTTTAAAATCCATGGATTGGACTAGATTCATGTGACGTCACCAAGGTTAGACTGTAATAACGAAC
>JARFOC010000583.1:76633-87515 GCA_031763485.1 Osmoderma eremita
TTGAATTAATTTATTTCTTTATTGCAATAGGAAATAAATTAATTCAATGTCAGCGTCTTCTAACCCTTGCTGAATCCTTGATACACAGTGGAGTTATTAGCGTTAATAGACTAGTTTCTACGAAATAGCACCACCATCCTCATATTGAGGTCTTTCCCGTATAAATTGTGGATTAATGCGCACACCGGATTCAAACCAAATCAGAATACGTCTATTATCTGACTGCCATGTAAATTTGAAGGCATCTCTGAAAAATACCAGCCCCAATTCATTATAATCCCAATTGATGTGCTAATTCACCCACATTCTACAGGCCCTTATATGACAAACAAACCAACAGTTTTCGGCCATATGAACCAGAGCTATGCAAACGACTTCTTAATGTTTGCAATATCCAGGCAAACATTAAGAAGTCGTTTTCCGGCTTCTTTATGTTTGCAATATCCAGGCAAACATTGAGAAATTGTTTTCCGGCTTCTTAATGTTTGCAATATCCAGGCAAACATTGAGAAATTGTTTTCCGGCTTCTTAATGTTTGCAATATCCAGGCAAACATTAAGAAGTCGTTTTCCGGCTTCTTAATGTTTGCAATATCCAGGCAAACATTGAGAAATTTTTTTCCGGCTTCTTAATGTTTGCAATATCCAGGCAAACATTAAGAAGTCGTTTTCCGGCGGAAGCGGCGAACTCACTTCAAAGCTAGGTTGTAGTAAACGTGCGGTTTCTAGCTGCCAACTGTGGAGGTTATCGGTGGTGTCTTGGTGGTATTGATGTTGGCTGACCTTGCCCTTGGCTTCGTCGAACATTTCCGGTTTCCAAAAAGCAATTCGAAGGCCTAGAATTTACGCTTATGCTAACTCCAAGGTCTTCAAAAACACTTTAGAATATTCTTCCACTTTGCAATTGACCTATGGCCGTGCAAGCTTCTATCTTTGACTGATCATGCGTTTCCGTTTCGGGCGATACTCAGCAGTGTAAATCTCCACCATTAATCACAGCGATAAAATATTTACACACTGATCCAGGAATATGTTGAAGCATTCTGTCTATCAGGGTTCTTGTTTAAAAAAAGTTAGCAGTAGTTTATAGGAGTAAATGTCCGTGAATTATCTTGAGCAGTTTGTATCTATAAAAAAGTTGTATTATTGGTGGGGTTTTCGAGATAAAGATGAACAAAGCGTTTTTATTTTCATGGCGTATATAAAATTTAATAAGAGAGATGAATCGTTGACAATTATACAATTGAAAATGCTCTAGAAGCCTGTGCTGTCAGACAATGGTTGTTTTTGTTGCTACGAAGCAATTATAAGGCAACAATTTGTCCTTCCTCGAGATTGAAAAAAAGCTATCTAACCGTTTAGTTAAAGCTTCCAGTACCAAGTAGGATATATGTATAAGTACGGTGATGTTATCACACATTTTCAATAAAGTGCAAGAAAATTGATTACTAGTAAACATAAACACCTTATAACAAAAAAACAAAATGTCTGCAAAGTGAAATAATTCCGGTGTTAGGCTATTTCTATCTAATTGGTATTTTATTCACACCTCTACTTTAACAATATATAAATTTTTAAATTTTATACATTTCATTCACCGTCACTTTCCTACCTTAATATAAATTATAAATAGTGCGAACTTGGTGTTCGGAAATATATCGTGTTCAAATTTTGTCTGGGAAAAGTGCTATTCAGCATCTTCTTTATTTATAATCCGTTTGATCAAATGCTTTTACTATTAGTTTTGCTGCACCATAAGTGGTCGCTACCTCTAAATGCCTTCAAGTAAAATTGATTGGACTTTTACAACAAATAAATGTTTGAATGACTGGCAGAAAAATCCCGATCCCATTGTTCTGTACACTTATTATCAGCACGTAGATATGTCACACGCAATAATATAAATAAATAAATCATTGCTTTTCAAAACTGATCCTGCTTCTTCCAATTTAAATAACTAAACATAAAACAATAATGTAGAAACGGGTGAAACCTCAAAAAAACGTTTTTGTGTTACATACCTCGTTGTAAATAAACAACACAAAAAATATCCACCGAAGCTTATTTAAACTACTTGAGTATGAATAATTTCATTTGCAGTTTTAGTATTTTATAGAAGCATTTTGCAGCATCTAAATAAAGTAAGTCACAGGTTTGAGCAAATGTTTCCGTAAAAACAAAAAAAAAAAAAAGATGTATACCGGCCTCTCTGGATTAACATAACTTAACATTCGTAACGCAAATACAATAAAACTTGCTACAAATAGACCTACATACATACATATATGGTTTATAACCAAAAAGAAATAAACAGATTATATTCAAGTGATCACTAGTGTGCGCAAAAATAGAAAAACGGAAATATTAAATCACAAGGGTGGCAGGAAGTTTAAGATTAGCATATGTTATTTAAAGCTGGGGATATAATGGCCGTAATTTTTTGTGTACGAAAAAAAATTATTTGGGGATTACTACAACGTTGACTTGCATACGTATATTTAAAAGATTATAAAATCTTTTTCATCAACCAAAAGTATTCTGTATTGTAGCGACATCTAGGAACAAATCTCGAAACTTGCCTCTCATAATATACAGTCGATCGATAAATGGGGTAGGAATTTGCTTTCAAAGGTTCGTGTCTCATAATTTCTACGTTTGAACTAAATCGGTAGATTACTGCATCTATTTTGTGGTGGCTTCTTAATCAAATTGCTTTTACCCTAAATTTAAAGTGCTAATACTATTCTCCGAAGAAATGAACACAATTTATTTGGCGTGAAAAACTTACAATTTGAATCTGTAGGTATACTTGTTTTAGAAGTTTAATTTCGTATTTTTAACATAGATGGCTCTAACGTTGAATATTTTTATAATTTTAATAGGATTTTTATAGTTATGTAGTAAATGTATTAATTGCAAATGTAATGATACAACTTTCGATTGTTTTTCAGCAAAACTTTCTTGTTCTATGGTTTACCGAACGCACAGCATACATTATTTTCTCCAATATTCTTATAAGATAATAGGATACGATGGCTTAAAATAAATTTAAAGTAAAAAATACCTTACCACATTGTTGACTAGTCAACTCTGAATGCGTATTTCGGCAACTAAGTTGCCATCCTTAGCAGAAAACCACAAAGGAAAATAATGTCAGACGTAGCACTCTGAGAGAAATGAATTTCACAGAACAATGGTGGTGTTCTGTGAGGTGCATTTCTCCCAGAGTGCTACGTCTTACAAATTAACGTGGAATTTAACCAGAAAAATTTTAAAACTACAACGATGAGAATTGATAGCAGTTGACGCTAATAGACAGATAGATAGGTACCTACTTTGCCGACATCGACAAATGTAAATAAGTTGCAACATAGTGAGGATAGCGCTAATGACAGCAACTAAGGATAGTAAGACTTAAAAGTTGCTATTATGTCCTATACTGCATACGGAGGTTGAGACGATGTATAGGTTATGTTTCAATGGTATGAAATTAAGTTGCTAGGTACTTCCTAATTGTTCATTTAAATATGTTTATTAATTATATTTTTAACTGTTAGCTTCATACAAGCAGACTATTATTTGTATGAAACTATATGCTGAATTTGTTTGCATACTCAATTATTTTTGTTTTATATATCTTGACTGCGCAAATATATATATTTTAGGATATGAAAGGAAGTAGCAACAGTAGCACTAACTATCTCACGGTCAGTTGTATTTCATATTGCATTAGGTTTGCTCGATTTGGCAACTCTGCTGCCAGCTGCATGACACCTTGTAAAGTTTTTAGGCGCAAGTAGTATCCGTAGCACGCTGTTATGGCGCTGATTTTAGTAACTCTGCTGCTGTTCGTTTTAGCTTGACGCAACAATAGTTAATTAACATAAGAACGGAATTTTCATGTCGTAAAGTTGTCCATGTGATATCGCAAATAGAATTGGTAACCACCTAAGCTGTAAATTGGTATTTATCGCGTATTTATCCCAAACTTATCATCACTCACCCAATGTAACCAATATTTGTTTTCTAGCTAGAAATAATTTTAACACATAGCAGAACTACTTATAAATGAATTGTCAATTACATGGTCTATATCATAAGTCTGCATGTTTGATTTTAGAGAAGTATTATCTTATCCTATTTTCGGCATAATATACTTTATATACAAAATTGCAGAACTTTTTGCTATCTGTCAATTTACAAATGCAAATATAAAATAAATAAAAAGAAAATAAACAAAATGAGGCTTCCTACATGGAATGTAAAATCGATGTTAGAAGGAGATAAAATTGAAGAACTAGGAAAAGAAATGGAAAGGTATAAAATGAGACTAATGCCCACAACAGGAAATAAGATGGAAAGGATAAGACAGGATAGACAAATAATACTACGCAATGACAACACTTGTTAAAAAGTTTTTTGTCCCAAGCACAAAAATGCCTGATTCCCATATACATTGCATGCTGAAATCAATTATGTGCTCAGAATTTCTCCATCACCCCTAGTTTTTATATTCCAGGAAATTCGCTTATCCACCTAAAATATGTATGCATAGATATGTAGTATAAGAGAATGTCTTGACGTTATTTCAGCTGTCGGCTAGAGCTCGGAACTGATGAAGCAGCATGCAATGGTTAATGTTTGAACATGTCTTGACGTGTTAAGGCCTGCATTTTCCATTCCTAGATAGCATCTCTTGTTATTTCAGTTGTCGGTTAGAGCTCGGTGAAAGAACATATACCCTGACGTTGTTAACGTTTTAAAGAGTGTTGCGTTGAGGTGCGTTCAAGATATTGTAGTGAAACTGCGAACATTTGATCACTTGTAAAAATGCCAAGGAAATGTGTGAACCACCCGAACTCTTTTTGCTACATTTGCGGCGAATTGACATTTAAATATTAAAAAAAAACGATCTTTCACACATCTCAATTAAAAAGTGCTTAGAGCAGTATTTCAAGTGTAAAATAGGTGATGAAAACAAAAGCTGTTTGCTTTGTTAAGTGCGTCAGACTTCTTACAGCGTGGTCAAAAAGTAAACGACATATGCCTTTTGCTATTCCTATGATTTGGAGGGAACCATCAGATCATATTACCGATTGCTATTGTTGTCTTACAAATATAAGTGCTATGACTTCTAAATCCAAACATACTGCCAAATATCCTAATTTTCCATCTGCACTGAGACCTCGCAATCCGGAATTACCTATGCCTAAACCTCGACACAACATGTTACTAAGCGACTATGAAAGTACTGATGACGAGGTAAACGAAGAAAGTTTTGCAAGCGATAATATGAATTTGGATCCAACATTTCAACCTGATTCGTCTTGCTGTGTGCCGCAGTCAAGAAGACCTCAACGACCTCGTCCGCGATTTAAAATTGTCTAAGAAGCAAGCCGAACTTCTAGGTTCCAGATTAAAAGACTGGAATCTTCTTCAGAGTGGAACAAAAGTTGCTCTTTTTCGTAATAGCCATGCAGAATTTGGAAATTTCTTCTCTATGGAAGAAGGACTTGTATTTTGTAATGATGTCCGTTGTGTTATGAAGACGCTTGGTCATGAATATAATACGGATGGGTGGCGTTTGTTCATTGACTCTTCCAAATTAAGTTTGAAAGCAGTATTACTCCACAATGGAAATAAGTTCCCCTCTGTTCCATTGGCTCAAGCAAGCGGTTTGAAAGAATCTTATGACAACATGAAGCCTCTTTGCGAAAAGAAAGTATAACGACTTTAAGTGGAATATTTGTGGCGATTTGAAGTTGTTTCACGTTTGCTCAGCATGCAACTTGGTTGCACGGCTAGGAAATATCATTATAAAAGAAAGAACGATCAAAACGCACTTCACTGACACCAAGAAATAAGAATGTCATTGGTACCTCACTTGTTGATCACCAAATAAAATTATTTGCCTCCTTTGCACATTAAGCTTGGGCTCATGAAAACTTTGTCAAAGGTATGGATAAAACTAAAAGTGGGTTTGCATATGTGAGGAGTAAGTTCCCTAAGATCAGTGATACTAAGGTAGGGGAAGGTATTTTTGTAGGACCCCAGATCAGACAGCTACCTCGAGATGTAAAATTTGTTGAGGCGATAAATGGAATTGAAACACGAGCACGATTGTCTTTGAAGGAGATTTGCGACGAAAATCGCAAAATCGAAAACTACGTAGGGATTGTTAAGAATCTACTGGCCTCATATAAAGCCGCATATAAAGCAGCATGAGTCTAAAAATACACTTTCTTGACTCACACTTGGAGTTTTTTCCAAAAAAACCTTGGATCAGTCTGTGACGAGCATGGCGGAAGATTTCACCAGAACATTCTACTCATGGAGAAGAGATACCACGGCCCTGCTGTGTTGGCAGACTATTGCTGGACGCTGAAGAGAGATGTTTCTGATGCAAAGTACAGCTGAAAGTCGTATATCAGCACATTTTCCAAGTAAATATATCACGTTGTACGTCATTTTTTCATGATTTATACACATATTATATTACATACTTTCACAAAATTTTATTGCTTTATCACTCTGAAACTCTGCCTGATAGAAAAATTCTGAAGCAGATATGAAATAAGTGTAATTTCTTGACTAGTGTAATCCTATAATTTTCACACAGGCGGGGCAAATGTTGTGGAGATCAAGCGCAGTGTGCCAGTAATGACGTTTTATCAGTTAACTATTTTGGCACTATTGATGTTATGTTAAGTTATGATTAAGCCGATTCTAGAATAACAAGATACGCAGTCATTTCAGCGATACTGACAGTCCATGTACTGTCTGAGCGGAAGTGTACGGCATTGCTGATCCCGCTTGACTTGGTCTCTCTGGCATGTGCCCTGCCTGTGTCCCCCAGGGAGGCTGTGTTAGGGCGCACGAAAGGAATTGGGACGTTTCGCAGTGAGTTCGCCGGGGCATCAGCGATGAAATTGAGTCTGGCATTCGGAGAGATGCTGATGACGCCTGGTAGGCAAAAACTCGAGTTCGTCTTTAATGCTTGCAGCCTTTTCATTGCTTTTGCTAATATGGTGATTCCAGCAATAAAACCATGGGGCAATAACGGCATTTTATGAGCTAATACTCTAAGAAAGTAAGAATATGTAAGTGTGTATGGACTTACAAACTTTAATTTGTCCTACACTCAACATTGTAACAATTAATGTAAATAATATATTTCTGAAATATTTCAAAAGTCTACTAAAATTGAATTAAAGTTGGAGCCGAAATTTTATTAAAACAGCGTCTCATTCAATATGATACAATTCATCAATATGAATTACATCATATTGAGACCATGATTATTATTTGTTGGAAAGTATAAAAGCTATCATGCATACACGTGAATCGTTGCGTTCGTCGCCAAGAATTTATCATGCCGCCTATTATTGATATTTTAATTCCGACATAACTACCTGTGAATGGCGGCAATGCTAAATCTAGCCCTCGATCTAAATAAGGAAAGTTTCCCCCATCGATTCCTCGCGTTATTATTATAACGTTGGGTTTTCTTCGAAATCGACAGACGGGGGTGGCAGCACCAGCATGCAATGGTCTGTAATAATAGGTGGAAGTTACCTTATTACGATGCATAAAGAACACACTATTACGGACGGGAAAAAATTAGTAACTATGTTTGTGTAACGAAACTCTAATTCCTAATATCGTCGAGTATGTTTGGTAGTTGATAATGGCGGTATAATTTCGACGCGACGTCGACCGAGAGCCGGAAAGTGGCTGAAATTATATAACGATTCAGCCAGATGTATATTTTATGGAAATATGCTAAAGATATGCCTCCTATAGCCGTGCTTATAAACCATAAAAGAAAAAGAGCGCAATTGCCTATTAATGAGTTTCGAATGACTCATGTCGGTGCCTATTTTCCTCGCGAAGTGCTTAAGAAAAGCTCTTGGCTGGCTACTACATGATCTCTAACGAAACATCCGGTAAACTGAAATTCTTTCGTTTGCTTCAAATTGTGTTAGTTTTTTTTTTGGTTCTTCCTATCTCATTGCTACAACTGATGTAGAAGTATGAACGAAGGAAACGTTGTTGACATAATTAAAAGGTATCATCCAAATGAAAGTTATTGATAAGCGCAGTGAAGAGAGCGTTGTACTCCTTCAATATTTAAAAACCACAACCCATGCTGTTTCTGTTCTTACCAATTCCAAATAAGACGGATAATCACCTTATTTCTCTATAACTAGTGGTTTTAGATTAACATAAGCAAAGTATAATGTTGAACTGTATGAAAATCATCATTCCTACTATTGTTACGATGCCTCCACCAAAATCTTACATCATTTATTGACTAGCATAATAAATGATATAACATCTTAATGTTTAAGTGATAAAATTTCATTAGCATACCTAAAGGACAATAGAGTATGCTGTAATGGAGCGTACCATCATCTGTGTAAACCCCGTACATGCATGTAAAACTAGGGAAGTCAAATTATGTTGATAACAAAATATGACTAAGAAGGGGAAAACTCTTACTTATAGGGAAGTACAAAATATAATAAATTCATTCAGACCTCAGAGCTAGAGAAATATTTCTGGTTGACATAGAGATGTCAAAGTAGTGGTTAATACCGAGGGATTTTTGGCAAAGTTTTAGAAGTAGCAATTACAAGAATAGACAATTTGTATGTGTGAATAGTGGAAGTGAACATTTATGGACAATATTAATTTATCATAAACAATTAAAATGTTTAAATTAAGAGAGCAAACTTCAGGACAAGAAACACAGTCAAAAATCCCCGGTAAACATGATAATGATCCACTTAAAAACTTATTATGCTTCGTTACCAAGTTATGAGCATATAATATGTATTAAGGACAATTACTATTCATATTACGGATATCTAAATTAATTTTGTGTGATAAAATGTTGTAAAATAGTTCAAATTTGACAGTTAAAAATTGCAAATAAAATTAAGAAGGGTGAAAAGATGGAGCCCTCTTCTTGAAGGTGAAAGATGAAGGCCATAATCCTTATAAACATGTATCCATGCTAGACTTAGATGGATTATTTATTCGGTAAAGCTTAAATTCATCTGGTGATTGACGGCTCCTGGAATTATCTGAACTAGAAGTATTTAAAAGAGAAAAAAGTTGTTAATATATACAGGAAAATTCAGGAAATTAGAATATGAACATGAAATTTAAAATCAAAATTAAAATAAATAACTAATTATTTAAATAAGACATATTTTCATCAGGGTGGTAATAGAAAAACAAAATTATAGCGTCGCTTTGGCGAGGCTATAAATAAGAGAAAAAGAAATAATTGAAAGAGAGTTAGAATCTAAACGTGTAGCTGTAATCACGTCAAATTCCACGAGAAAAATAAATGGCCGTAGTCAGCCATGTACATAGTTTGTAAAGAAAACCAGAGCATCATATTTGATAGATTCTGAGTACACATTCTCATCTCATACGTCAACAATGTTAATGGTTAAATAAAATTACTTACCATATATAAAGAATTCCTGTATCCTGGAAGAATAGCCCGTATCCCACATGTGTTAACGGGTTTCTTCGTACTGAGTCCTCTTGTTCACCATTTTCCTGATCCGTGTCAATTGCCGGTGAATACCAATCCACGCAATTGTTCTGGAACGCTGCATTAATCATTCCCAATCTGGATTCATCTCAGATTCCGCTTTTGTATAACCTACAAAGAAAACATATAACACAGGTATTTCTAGTGTTTAAGTAAAGAGAAATAATTACTTACCTGTTGATTAAGAGTATAAAAGTAGAAAGAGGTCATTTAACACATATTAACATAACGTTCTAAGTATCTTTAATTTGTGGAAACGCTTATAAAGGGGACAATATTTTAATAATATTGAGAGGGATACATGTGTTAAAGTATGGAATCAAGATAATAAAAAAAATAGAATAGGTAACTTACTTCCCATTTAAGTATTATGAATGATATAGATGAAAGAAGCTTACAAGTTAATTTATATTTGTAATCTCATTTGTTATTTTCTGTGTTTATTTATTGATTTGTTTAATTATACTTGTTTAATATATATAATCCACGATTTTCATAACTAACATAACATCTTTCAAATATAACAATCATTTTAGGTGGAGTTTTGAATATTTACAACCTTTGTTTAAAGGAAAACATTATTTCATTCATCAATTTTGCCGGGGTTTTCAAAATTTAATTATTCTTTCATTCGCATAGAAATAGGGAGTGTTACACATTCCATTATTTGTACGTTTCATTATAATTATTACTTCATCCAGTTTTTTTTATAATCATTAGATAAAAGATAAAAGGATTTTTGACAATGATTCTACTATTGAAGATTCCAATTTTATTAAATCACTTTGATTGTTCGTTATGACATAATATTGTTCATAGGTGCTCACATTCACTAACAATATACTGTAATAGTCTTCAACTACAATTATTACCTAGTAATCATTGCCAAAAATCTCTGGGAAACAATAATGATTTTGACATTTCTCTTTCTCTAAAATAAAAATCTCTCGAGTTTGCATTTCAGGATGAATTATAATCATAAAAACGTCCCTGTAACCTAGAAGTATTGCTCCTTGATAACATAATTTAACTTTAATATAATTTAGTCTGTCTCGCTTGGCATATAATCATAAATGAATGCCCGTTCCATTACAGTATTATGTATTCTAGATCAGCGTTTCTCAACCTCCCAGTATATGTGCTCCAAAATTCCGTGACAGTTTTAGTTGCGCCCAATTCTAACGGTACTATTTAAATTTATTACAAATTTAAAATTTCCCTGCCTTTCTACGAACGTCTGAATATGTCTTTAGTTTACCAAGGTTACACCTGTGAGCATGTGTTCGGACATATATTATAATCAATTTCGGAT
>JARFOC010000583.1:151269-178644 GCA_031763485.1 Osmoderma eremita
TTGGTACAACGCAATTTATTCGTTGAACTGAAGTTCACGCTGAACTAGCGGTGAACTTGGTTGGTACAACCGGCCCTAAGAAAGGTAGACGATTGTTCATTTCTTTCTACGCTGTGAATTTAATCGAATCAAATCGCGAGTTTACTTTTAATATGTATATGGTGAAATAGCAACTCACGCGTATCGTCCTCATATGCTCCTTCTTGGCGGCCCTGGAATGTCCACATAACTTCCTCTGGATCCATTGTACGACGTACCACAAACTCTTCGGGGTCGGAACTATGTTGAAAGGTGGCGGAACTGTGCCCCCTTCCTCGAAGTAGCTTATCCAGAGTTTGCTTCGGGCAAATTTCCATTCAATGTCAGCTCTTTCCTGACGTTTTCAGAAAGTATTTAATTCAAGCATACATATATGAGGCATTTAAATTTAACAGAAAAATAACTGGCTCTCAACAATGTTAATAAATTTTTTTCAAATTAAATCTTACTGGTACTAATTTAAATTTTTTAAACTTGGTAAATACTGACATATCACACGAGGAAGATTTTTATTTATGGTTTTTCCGTTCATCCCATAAGTTTATTAAATATTGGATGAAGTAGTATATACTTACAGAAATTAATTGATATGAGTGATTCATCATGGCGATTAGCAGGTTCAAAAGCACGACGATATTTATGACGGAGTAAGTTCCGAACATGAGCATTCCCCAGAATCTGGTAAAGATTTTTATCCCGCTCAAATCGAAGCTCTCCAAATCCACCAATCCGAAAACGGCCCAAAAAAGTGTTTGCGCTGTCTCAAATAAGCTACGTGAAACAAAGAATTTTGCAATAGAAAAGGTAGTACGGAAATTTTTGTAATTCTCAAATGAGGAATGAAACGAAATCGAAGACGTAATGGCATTTAGTATACGTACTTGGCAAATCTTCGCCAGATTTGGCAGGCGTTAGTATCAGTAGCGTTCGTCGTGGGACTTTCCGTAGGACAATTCTGTCGTTCAGCTTCGGCGTAGTACCAAAGGAGCTGATTTAGGCCTGCGACAGATGTAAAAGTTTCCTGTCGTTACAACTGATTCGATAAAAAATTCTACAGCAATTGAAACTTCTCAAATAAAAAAATGCATATTTTTCTTTTCTTACCGCAAGAAAAGGCGAACAATACCAGGACGTATAGGAAGAAAAACTTCATGATATCCATTACCATCCTGGATAATGAAACTTGCAACGGTCCCAGATGGGGATTTACGGAAAAGATGTAGACCAGCTTTAAGGAACTGAAACGCGAGGAAAATTGTACCTATATATCTTTCAACTCTGTAAAAGCAGATGGTAGAGAAGCGGTATTAAAAGGGCACTACCGACGAAGCAAAGCCGTTCTATGTGTAATTTTATTAACTCTAATACATCAAATGACTGTTAAAAGACTAATTAATAGTTGTGTAGCACGTGTACCTAAATTAAAAAAAAAACTAGTGAAAATAGGAATCTACAACAGCTTATGGCAACCCAATTCATCCAAAGTACGAATCCGATTTGCTTTATTCACTGCGGCTTTTCACGTTCAGTTTTAATGAAACGCGTGAATACACAATTCACTCTTTTCACAGCAGATGAATCACCGGTATTGTATAGTCAAAGTGCAAAGTGTAAATTTGCCTTATTACAAAAGTTTATTATTAAAAATAATGTTCAATTTTTCCGTTGCAAAGAATGTCAGACTTCGGTCCATCATCGATTTTCCATTAGTCTCTCAGTTTTCCTTGTTTACGTAGCTCGACGGTGGAAGACGAGAAGACATTATTAAATTGTAATTGGGAAAAGATGTTGCTCGCGGAAAGAAAATACCCTTCTAAAATCCGAAAATTCCACGGCGTTAATAATACAGGTAGACGGAATGCCTCTTTTAGTGAAATTTTCGACTTCATTAGAGTCGGAGTGATAAAAGAGATTTTAAAATCTTAATCGCCTTAGTGATTAGGTGGTAATTATTTACGAGAATATCAGAGGAAAAATTTTAGTGTTGGGATCATCAGAAATAGTAAATCAGGAATGCAATTTTGACAGTTGAAATTTTAGTTTTAAAACATGTATTGTTATCTCAATCTAAGAATTAGGTACATATGCACGTATTACGTCGAGTACTATGATTTAAGCGGTGGTTTAGGCTGAAATTTGACTGAATAACTATCTCTCTACTTCTGACTTTCAAAATTCAAACATCGTTTCGCGGGAAATTTAAATTTCCCTACTATTTCAACCATAAATAACTGCAGTTGTAAATCTTTTAATTTGATCGAAATATTTAACGAAATCTTTTACATCTTTACGCGGACGTTCTCTTTCTAATAATAAGCTGTACTTAATAATAACGGATGATGCGTATTACTTTATCGAATCATGATTTTCCATATGTTACATAGAGAAAAGTTTACTCACCTAAAAATATTTGCCGCGGAAAACAAACCTTCAGATATCAACATGGGATCCCAGGCGTCCCAGTTCTTTCTCTCGTTGTTATCTGCGATTTGGAATTCCTTTATTTGCACCTGTATATCGAACAATAATAACAGATGAGCGAAGGTGGAAACGTCATATGCTGCAAAAAAGGAAAAGAGCACGTATGCGGGCAAGATATGTAGGCAGTGACTCGAGGAGATAAATAAATGTTCTTTGGCCCTTTTGTGTTCGGGAAGCGGTATCAATTTTATCTTGATTAAATCTTTTCTGAGCGGCTTCGCAAACTGCGTGTTAGAAGGTAGAGAAACCAGCAGAGTTGTTACAAAGAAAAGCGGTTGATTTGATTAATAATATTTCGTTCTATTTCTTTTCTCCAATATTAAGAATCATACATAGATATATTATTAAAGACATAAATACGTGTAACCCATTAACTACTTATTCATTCGACTTTATCGCAACCTGTTTACGTAATTTAAAAATAAATACTTACTTGGTAGTAGGAGACTACCCTTAACGCAACGGTGGCCACGTATAATGAATTCGTAATGAAATCAATGACGTTCCACATGTCTCGAACGTATTCCTCTAGACCGACGTCCCATAGTTGTTTTATTTCACTCCATATGAGACCTGAGAGGAAACTAGTTATTATTCATGAGCCAGACATTTGGGGTATACTATCCGAAGCATGTAATTGGATGTCCGACAACATCTAAGTGATTGCGAATTGTTGTATAGAGGCGTCCAAAAAAACATGTTTTCCATGTTCTACTAGAAATCGAATACAGGCTGGTTCATTTTCGACCCTCACCATGGGGATTATTGGAGATAGAGAGTAGGTTTAAATTTGGCAAAGTTGCTGAATTTTGTGTTTGTTATGAATCCGAAGAAAAAATAAGCCTGTGACAAATGATGTTCGAGATTTTTTTTTAAAAGAAAGAAAACTCACTGACCCTGAGAATGTGTTTTTAGTTTTTCTCTGCAAGGCCGAATAAAAGTGCTAGAGGTAATAGAAGAAAATGGGTTTTTTTGTTTTTTAAAAAAAATCTCGAACGTCATTTGTCACGGACTTATTTTTTATTCGGATTCATAACAAACACAAAATTTAACAACTTTGCCAAATTTAGCCTATCCTCTATCTCCAGTAATAAGCGAGTTCCCCATGGTGAGGGTCGAAAATGAATTAGCCTGTATATTAGTTTTCAGAACGCAATTCGCAATCGTTCCTTACATCCGTTTGTATTCACAGTTATCTCTAACGTACGTCGAAATTTGAGCGGGGGAAATACTGTCAATTTTGGGTATTCAAAAAATGAAATCCATGTATTTTTTTGAGTCACCGAGAGAACAGGTTTCGCTTCACAAAAATAAAAGTTAAACGTAGATATATAAAAATATAACTTGAAACTTTTAGTGCCCAACTTATTTGATCTGGCGTATTGAATTGTTGGTGAATATTTGCGCCAGTTACGACCATTTTACTTACCACTAACCCATGCCAATATAATCCATTCGACGAGGGATGGTTTCGCACCCCGTTTCGTTGGGATACGAGCTGTGGGATCTTCGGCGAAGAATAGCGTCTCTATTCGTTGCGAGGCCAATATTAACATAACTGAAACAGATATGATATTTCAATTTCCGGGTTGCTGAAGACGGACCCTTGAGGAATACTGATAACTGTTAAAGAGTTCGTTTAAAAAGGAATTTCCCAAGTAGGCAACCTAGCAATTCCATTTAATCTTCTTTTACTTGAAAGTATACAAGTAAAAAAAGGTTGTATATTTTTTTAATTCCATTTAGAAAAGAAAAGTCGTATTAAGACCCTGACATCCGTCACTGAAGAAATTACAACATCGCCATCACCGCACATTAATATGTTACACTTTGTCTAAACTGAAACTTTCCTGTTAGAACTAGAGGTGTTCTTTTTAAATATTAATGAACCACCAACCGGTATAACTTAATATATTGTTCTTAAGTATCTCAGCCTCTCAGTACCTCGGCAGCAAAATGGGGTTTTATATTTTAAATTCATAGGGTACTTCTACTACTTATATTCTCGTAGCGGACATTTCTGAGAGCTTCCGTTCTAAGCTAAACAAGATGTCAAGAGGGGCAGACAGAAAAATGTTTTTTTGTTTCTTCGCTTTTGTTACATTAAAATGGCGTGCTCGTAGTGACAATGTACATATTAGTAAAGCGACACTCGCGACTTTACTAATACAGCAATTAATATTTTAATTCCTACTAGATATTCAAAGGTTGATTCTCTGAATTTGCGCCAGTAGATACATTTAGAATTCCAAATGCACCACAGCCCTGGAAAAGGTACACTTACTTAATTCGTTACTATTGAGAAAAGCGTCATCCGAGAATATCACTTACTCAGCGACAATGCAGTTCCAAAGCTCTTGCTTGCTGCAGCTTTCCTGATAATTTCATCTCGTATTCCGCTCGATCCAGTATCGTGAAATCTACGCTTGCAGTTTCCCGACTTCGCGTTGGGAATACTATTAGCATATGAATGTAACTCTTCCGTATAGCTTCAAATTTGAATCAGATATAAGGCTCATTCCCATAAGAAGTAATTTTCGCAGAAAGAACGATATTTTTCGAATGTTAGGCGATGATTGTTAGTTCTTTGCATTTTCTTTAAGTAATGTAATTGTATGGTGCAAAAATTGAATGCAGGTGAAAAAAAAAGATGCAGGACTTATGTATACAATTGTCTTTTGTGTAATAATGCGTCAATTGGTTTTAATACGGCCTTCGATTGTAGTGAATTTTATTATTAGTCCCTTAAAAACCTTTGTTAAAAGTTCATTATTAATAACTGTTAGAAATTTTATTAATTTTGTTAACGCCTATAATTAGGTGTTACTGCTACAAAACAGCAGATTTTTCATATCCTAACCAGTAGCGGCTCGTCATAATACAAACATAACTAAAATGAAAATTTTGAGACATCTTTTAATTTATTTTTAATAATGATAATAATAATTAGAAATGTTCAATGTTTATACCTACTGCTACCCACCTATTAAAAATACTCACGAGCCGCCGCTGATCGTAACTAAATTGAAATAAAATCCATTGATTAACTTTGCAAATACAAAACAAAGCAATAAAGAACAAAAGCATTTCATAATTTTTTTTTTTTGAAATATGATGATAAAATCACATTGATTTTTGATACGGGATCATTGTAAACTTTTAGTAACAATTTATCCCTTTATAACGTAGCCAATACTAGTGGGAAGAAAATCCATACTTACATAAAAAGGTAAAATACGACGCTGAATGGCATATGAATTTGATGAACGGTTTCCGCATAGTTTGGCCGATTATCGAGTGCGGCGCTATGATGTATGCGACAGAGAAGAACGGGAAGAGAATACCTATCCGAACGATTTCCAGCGCTTGCAGGACCATATTTTTCCTCCTGAAACCCGGCAATCCTTCGTACCATATCGACGCCAACAGCTGCTGAACATTGGAATGTGCCACAAACTAGATAAAATGAAAAGGAATATTAGCAACATTTTCAAAAGATCTTCACTATGATAATATAGTTTAAGTGCGCAATGCTATTGTAATCACACGAGCATCTATACGATCCTAAATAGTAAATAGGAATATATTTATTTAAATCTTTCGTTCAAATGTTTAATTTTTAATTCGATTGTCTTGAAAGATTGGCGCGTGGAGAGATTTGAGGTTAAATAAATAACAATTTTATTTATTTTCATGTTGTTTAAAACGTTTAGAATCAAGTACATAAACTGCCTGGTAATGTTAATCAATAGGTAATCAATATAAGACAGATTTATTGGACAACGAAAAAATTACTCTCATAAATCTCTGTATTTCCAGTCGCCCTGTTTAATCCTGGCAATTTATTTTCCGGTGATAAATTTTATTCTGACAAAGGTTTAAAAAAACATTACTGGGTCGGTTTTCACACTTGATATATGTACATAAGTGTGATTAATTATAAATGGGCTAACATAAGTTTTCTGGAGTTTTTTTTTTGATTATTAATAATGCATAATTCGAATTAAAAAAAAAACGATAAATTAACGCTCAGTACATGCAGTAAAATAATGAATCTAATAAAGGTCAACATAAAGGGTGGGGTAGGGAAACACCGCCGAAGGCGAATAAAAAGGAAACTAGAAAAGTTAGAGCAAATTTATTTTTTTGTTTCAAAAGAGCAACAAAATATTTTGCAAATGATGGCCTTCATTATCAATAGATTATTGTAGCCGGATATTGGAGTTTCGCATCACTCTCTGAAGCATCTCTCCCGGTATGCGACCTATTTCCAGGCGTATTGCTTCTTTTAAGGCTTGTATGCTCGTAGGGATTATGCCCACGCATCGTTCTGAAGTGGTGGTTAGCACACGATCATGTTCCTGAAAAAAGTAGGGTCCTACGAGGCGTTCACTGCCGACTGCATACCAAACTGTTACCCTGTGACTATTTGAGGACCTTTCTTGAATCTGTCTAGGGTTGACATCACTCCAATAATGCAACGGAAAAGATGAAAAAAAAAATCACTACGTCCAATCCAACTATTATCTTATATTATGTATGACTGTAAAATTCCGACAATTACTGATGTAAGTAATTATAATCTTTGGCTTTTTTCTGTTGTCCTTCCTAGTGAATAATACCTCTCTTATGAGAGTAGGTATCTGATTGTGAGATAAAGCACACGGTTGTATTTGTAAATGTTAATTTTCAATCCTAAAGATATTTTTAACATTGTATTTTCTGCGACAGCATAGAGGATTACCACCCTCCATATCCTTTAATTGCAGTAATAGCTGCACCTGAATTTGCTGGGACGATGCTCTGAGACGGTATTTTAGGAAATGTAGCTGTTAGAGAGAGTTCCAATTGATTGTTTTCAACATTACTTATTTCCGTAGTAGACGAAAAATCGTTTGTGATCAGTTGGCGATCGTAAGGAAGCATATTTCTGATACATTTGCAAAAAAAAGGATTTTACTCATGTTGTCAACAACCATAAACTTTCTAGGTACCTTCTTTTTGCATTCCCCCAGATAGTTACTACTAAAGCAGTGCCACCACCTTACATATCATATATTTGAATCTCTGACAAATCATGACAGCGGCAAGCTTCAGAAATACCGAAATTAAAATAATGAAATCCACAGTTTCTAAAATTGTCCTACGTTTATTGTGATGATTGTCCGGAGTAATTTCTTGCAGAGTAAGCATTTTTGATTTTTTTTGGTTGGTAACACAAGTAGCTTTTACACACGTACATAATCACTGTAATGAATTGTTAGATGTTCTGATTTATGTTAAAAGTTGCATTGAGTACCAAATAATGTAACCACAAAGTTGAGGCCCTACAAGGTGAGACGTCTCCGAAGAGAACGCCATAAAAATGTTTTTTGTACCACTCCATATTTTCGTAACAAAACAGAACCTTTTTTTATGCCCTTACATTTTTATTCTCCCTTAAAGTAAGTTTGTTTGGATATCTGTTTGAGATTTCTTGTTCAACCCCGAGAATCAATGTTGCATACACGCACAGTGTTGTTAAAAGGGCAACAACCTCGATATAGGTTGCCATTTTACGGGCTATAAGTACCGTATCGTGCCATCAGTTTAACGTTCCGCCGCCTCTGCATTCATTATGGGACCCCTAAACCCACCCTCGTGAAATGCAGTTCGTACATCACCACTACTTGAACTACTGGCCCCGTGCCACTACGCCTGAGCGGGAATGTAGGCCGTTCAACCCGGTGGGGGGGCTCATTAGCCCATGGTAGACGCAGGTTAATCTAAACTTCGGAATACATACCAGTAAACCATCAATTATTTTTATTGCTGTTTTGAAAAATAATAACACGCGAAACTAATCAGTTCCAAGTATATACGGCGGTTGTTTTATTCGCTAGAAATCCATGGATAGATGAAACGACAGCAGCAGTTGATGGGCCATCACTCATCATCATATAGAATAATTGTATACGGTGGATGAAATAGTAAAAACAAAAACAAATAATAACCTTGCTACCTTAATGAATGAAAAACTCTCGGCCACTAAGTTTCCCCATACCCAGTAATAACATTGAAAGTATCACTGAGAATAACACTGCAATAACACTCTGTGTCCATTATTCAAATAATGATGTAATACAGAGCATTATATATTCAAAATTGTATCTTTATTCGCGCCAAAATTCAATTATATTTTATTTGCCAAATCAACATTATTCACAGGTGTTGCCTAGTTGACATAAACATACCCTCATAACGTCACATTTTGAAACAGTGCAGTGTATGTATTCAAATTTTCAAAATTTAAACAAAAATAATTCATGTAATATATATTATTTATTTACTTACTTATTTACATATATTTTTAAATAATAGAAGTACTCTGCGATCAATTCAATTCATAATTGGAGTAGGCTTCGTGTTGCTTAATTGCTTAATTAGTAATGTCACTGTATCCCAAACTGACAAATAATAATTTAAGGTTATGTGACTTTAAAATGTTTTGTTAAGTGATTTTGATGGATGTCTTAATAATTAACAAACCAAACAATTTTCAGTAAGGAAAGTTTTGTGTTTCAAACTGAACATTTTATACTATCACAAATGTGACAATTATTATCATTCGATGTGACACATCATTAGCAGTTAGAAAAAAGTAAGTTGTAAAATTCATGGCTTACTCTAATTATGAATTCAATTATTTATTATGCACATATCATCACTTTTTTCATACAGACTTGTTTTTACTTACAAACAAATTTATAATCAATTCGACATGTACGTTCTAGCTACGAGTTTCATTAATGGTTTTTCTGGTTTTTCTTGTCTTTACGTTTCTTACCATGATCTTTACCGTGTTTATGTTTTTTGTTTTTCTTCTTCTTCTTATTTCCCTTTGCAGTTAATTTATTCGGTTGATAATATTGATCAAATATATCCATCATTTCTTCGCAATACTCCACCTCACCGTGAATTTGTGTTGTCATCCTACACAAGTGCTGCTCTATGCATTTGTCAGTACACCGGTCGATCCAATCGAGTCGTCTGTATTTGTAACTGCAGAATATCGTTCGATAGATAACCGTCGATTATAATCCTCCGTGATAAAAGAAAAATGGTTTGAATCGTTTACCTGTGGTAGCGCTGTATCAATGTGTTAT
This sequence comes from Osmoderma eremita, assembly GCA_031763485.1. Lineage (NCBI taxonomy): Eukaryota > Metazoa > Arthropoda > Insecta > Coleoptera > Scarabaeidae > Osmoderma > Osmoderma eremita. Next base: position 160,935 of record JARFOC010000583.1, read on the forward strand.
TTTTCGCGAATCTGACGATGAGGTCTCTTATCGATTTTGGAGACATGTCCTCTACATCGTAAGCCTCCTTGAATGAATATAATTTATACCATGTCGGTTCAACATCTGGTTTCTTGTTTGCCTCCGTTAAGTCGAATGTCCACGAGGCAAAATCTAGAATCTCCTGGAAATGTTAGTTACTGTTAATAATAAGCAAGAATATCAACATTCTGTTTTGTTAGAACCTAAGCGTGATACTTATACCGTATCGTATTAGGTAAATTATTCAGAAATCTCACGTACAAAATTTCCCCCATCCACAGTGTAGATTTTGTAATTGTTATTGACATTCGCGTAATTGGTTAAACTGCCCCCGTTCCACGCGACAGAGATGGGTTCGTTGGTGCTGCTGTCGTGATATAGTAACAATTCATCGTAGTGACTGTGTCCGTTAAAGATGCCACGGATTGTGGAACGAAATCTACAAAATTCCAAGGCAACACGGTTTTATTAAACTATCGCTCATCTTACGCATTTAACCTTTCAATTATTTTTAGAAACCGGCGACTCCAAGGTATGTAACAGCTGGAATCGCCAGATGGTACGTGCGAAAGTAGATGGACCATTTCGTTATTTTCTTCTGCTTTGTGCAAGGTGTCCGTTAACCATTGTAATTGGCGTGTGATTGTTTTGGTTTCATATAAGACCCACCTAGAATCCGTAAGGAGTTTTTGTATTTCACCATCTACTAGCAGTTTTAATCTATTATTTATTATTAAGCAGTATACGTGCTAACCCTTAAAGTGGCGTAATCAATTTTTTCCTATCTTTTGGCGCAGACCATTTTACGAAACTAAAAGATTCGATGCATAAATCATCTGATGACAGTATTCTTAATTATTTCATATGCTAAATAGTTATTTGAAAATAATATCCTAGAACAGGAAGTTGCTTTGATAAAAGCCAACTATGGCTTTGTCATCGATCCCGAAAATTGTCTTTATTAGAGGGTATATAAATTTAGTAATTTTTTTTGCGTATTTTCTACTAACCAATTTAAGGAGAAAGCTACGTTGCTGTTTAGAGCGATGACCCGAAACCCTGGCCTAACTAGAACAGTGTAATATCCTCCCGCCAAAATAGTTTCCCTAGTCTCCGATGGTAGCCACCTACTCCAGATGTCAGCCACCTCTTTGTACAACCAGTTGTTCTCTACCCTGTCGCTCGTTACGTGCGCCGGAGTAAAACTATAACGATCGGAAAAGATCTCGTCAGATATTTCGTCATCCTATACACAGTTAATCTCCGATACTTCAAACTAGTTACCTATTGACGGGGTGTGCTTCGTGATTACCGAGTATCGCATAAACCGGAAAATTCGGCATAATCTCGTGAATGTCCCCGAAGATATCTCTGAGATCTCTGGCGTTCGTTTCACGAGTGGTAGCCCACAATTTATGACTAACAATGTCGCCGGTATAGTATACCAGATCTATATCTGGCTAAAAATGAAACGTAAGACTTTTGTTTCGGAAAGAAAACCGTATACACCACGCACGTGTTCTCTAACTATATGTTTGAAGGTCATAGTGAGGGCATGTCTGGGCGGATCGCACTCTCTAAAGTCGCCCCAATATCCGGCCGCTTCTTCCGCCGTTCTGGCCACTCCACTATCAGCGCTGCAACACATCGGATTCTCACATACGGCCAAACTACCCACACGATATTCTGGATCGTAATGGGCATCGGTGATTTGTAGAATCTTCAATGGCCTACTGTTAGTAGTGCGACCCTGAAACACACGCCTTGGTAATAAGAAAGAGTTTGTATCACTGATAAATGACTATCGTGCACCTTTGTCGGTAAGCTAGTAGTATTAGCGGCTGCGGGTATGGTCACATTAAGTTCTGGTAGGGTCGCCTTACAGTTCCTGTCTTGTAATATTGTGGCACAAAATATTCGTCCAGTAGTTTCGGGCCTATTTTTAGCTATCCAAAGCACTACTTCCTGCAATGGTATTCGAAAACATTTTTTTCTAATTTGTTGAATTGAGTCATGTCAGACATGTGTTCTTTAATAATATATTACGATAAATTTAGTGTAACCGCAAGTTAAATAGGAATAAAATAAATCTTATAGCAGAACGCAAACAAGATATCTGCGGTTGCTAAAAAAACAGTTGGAAATATGACAAACTTACAGCTTGTAAGTTGATAGTACCGATACACACTGCTTTCGACTCGATCCTCATGTGAATGCACAACTGGGTCAGGAAGAAAAAGATGTCCTTGAGATCTAAGGCTTCGTTCATGAGTTCCAAAATTATATCTACGATGGTAACGCACACGATACACAACAGTCCGCCGCAATGACATTTCGAATTGGGTCTTAAAGCGTGCGGCATCGCCATGGCATTTAGATACTGCTGGAATCGTTTCGGCATCTTGTGGGATTTGATCACGGTCCTCAGGGCGTTTCTAAACTCGCTTTTCAAATTGTTCGGCTTTTTACCTAAAATTTCGATTTGTTTTACGAGGTTCGTACCTTTGCAACTGTAACCAAAATCGACCTCGTCGCTGGGTAAGTGTCAATTTCAAGAAAGGAAAAATATATTTTTGTGGTCCATAGACTGCCACTATTACCTCCTTGTCCAGTTGTCCCATTTATAGTCGGATTATAATAATCGTCGTTCCCTGCGTTCTCATCTTCTTCTTCCGAAGATTCCTCAGAAGATTCTTCCGAAGATTCCTCAGAAGATTCTTCGGACGAATCAGCTTCTGCTGCAGGTCGAGTATTCGTCTTCTCCTTTAGATTTTTCGTCGGTTTCTCGGGCTCCCAGAAATCGAAACAAGCGAGACTACTGGCCGCTACGATGAATAAGATTAAGACCGGAGTCACCATACACTTCATCTCGATACGATTAAAACGTCGTTCGCTAGCGGAACAAAGTCCCCCATCTTTTACGACCTTTTCATGAATGCGTCGATTCGAAGGTGCTAGCGATTTTATTAGACAGAGTGGGTGGATTTTTAAGTCGCGATTACATTGAACGTTTGCTATCTTGGTCGCAACAGCGTAGCTAGGTTCTATAAGTATAGGCTTTACTGCGCATGGTAGTTCTTCTCGCTCTAAAATCTTTTACCTTACAAATGTTTTTTGATCGTTCCGAACAAAAAATAGTTTGACGGTGAATAGTCAACCAATTCAAAAGCAATTTCGTCAATTTTTAGCGGTAGAATCAACAACTTGCAAGTTGTTGAGCAGGTGTGGTTCAAATTATGTCAAACTTTCACAGCTTATTCATAAAACTATAGAATCAAATTGAATTTTGTCACCAAGCAGTTTGCACGTTTGCAACGAGATATCAATACGCACTGGTGATAGATTTTAAAATTTATTTTTGCTAATAAAGATATGATAGAATTTAAACATTTCTTCTACCCCCGCTCTGTACAAAATTCTATGTTTAATAAACCCTTCAACTTGGCAAGTCTAAAAGACTAGAATTTCAATTTTTTTTGTTTCGTCGAAGGAATTTGGGTAACATAATAAAATTATTTTTGAATTGTAGTACGTATCATGGTATTTATATCTAATGTAACAAATTTCTGGAAATGGTTAGAACTGTAAAACGTCTATAGATAAATATCCCCATATATCCTATAACAATGGAGAAAAGAAAAATTTTCACGAGGCTAAAGAAATAAATGGAAATAGGAAGGAGAAAGAATAGCAGATTAGGGCCAACCCCCTATAAGATATAATTTATAGACTGTCAATAAGGGAGGTGGAAAATCAATTGGCGAGACCGTAAAATATATGTGACAAAGGGGGTCCGAGAGGACCAAGAACTGAAGACAAAGTGCAGGACGTTTAAAACAACTTAATTCGACGCTAAATTTCATTTCTTTATAACACTTAATCCCAGTATTTATTGTTGGTACTCTCGACGCACTTAACAAATGCGATTGCAGTGAAAATTTGCAATAAATAACATTGATCCTAAATAAGAACTTCAGCGTACGTCAGAATGGATTCCACAAGCGAAGCATTTGTGCAAAGAAAAAAAAAGTTTTACTGCTAACATTTATTTGAAATATTTTTTTATTCGAACTATGTAAACGCTCGTATGTACTTAAATAGGGTTACCCCGTGCGGAATCTCTAGCCCTCCATTAATCACCTAAAATAGAAGAGCAATCGTTACGGGGATTGCCTGAGACGCTACGCGAGTCATTCATAAATCTAAGGCAGATCCGGCCATCAGTGGTGAACAATCGACGAGCCAGTCCTGATTTATTTGCGTCTGTGATACACGATGTTGGTCGCTTTAATTGTACGGGGAGTTTACGACGTCTTAGGGAAATAGAGCATAAATTTATGGACCTATCATAGATGGAATTAAACATGCTGTTTCAGAATTACGCGACATTATTTTAGAAACGTGTTCTATATCACTCTATATATCATTCGCGACACTACAAGTTTGTAAACTTTTGCAGAACAAACAGACATGCTTTTAATATCTGGCGAGGTACATACAAATAGCGCTGCTGCTACTCAAAAATATCATGAAAAATTTCCCGCTGAAAGGATATCAAATCGTAAAACGTTTGAAGCCATTGAGAGGCGCCTTGAAAAACCTGTAATGGTAACCGCTATTGTCACTTCGATTCGATGTTTCATCTACAACCGTATGGCGAACACTGCGCGTACGTTACGGCTGTACAAGATTTGTTACCACAAGATTACTACAAACCCAGAAGTATTTCCTGAGGTGCCTTCTGGTTACCCTTGAGTTTCTTTTTATAGGAATTAATTATTTTTGAATCACCCATACATACCTTTTCATTAAACGTCTCTTCGTGGTGACAATCTCATTCTCTTTACCAAGAAGACTTTCGCAAAATAATCTTTATAAGCTTCTAGAAGATATCCCGATTGTCAGTAGACACTTTTCTCGTTTTATCACTGATTAATTAACAGTAGATATATGGAATGATTCGGATCATGAAAACTGCAGCAATTATCAAGGGTCGTTTTGATCCTATAAGACTTGCCAGAGATGCAAGCATTTGTCGTGCTTCACGTTCTATTCAACAAAACAAAGGCCACTTAGAACAGTTATGTTTTATTGTTAAATAAATATCTTTAACATTCAATATCTCAGTAATAAATTAGTTTGAGGCATATGTTATTTTCATTGGGAGCCTCACTTGCACAGATAAATCCAATACGGGAACAAGCCGGGTTAAAAGGTTTGTGAAGGAAAATATGAATAAAGAAGATAATAATTATTGAGGTACTTTTTTTTTATTATTTACAAATTGTAGTGGGTCGTTAATTATTATTTTTTGATTGTAGATACTTTTAGTTACAATATATACCTAACAAGAATTATGTCTAACCCTTTATATACAAAAGCGATTCATTTAGGGCGTCGTAATCATATTATTATCAATATACTTTAGTTATAATACATTTCCTAATGACAAGAATCAATTGAAACCGCCGGCTCATCCCCAAGCCAATTCCTGCTTCATATCCCTACAATGTTTTTTCTCACCGTGGACGGTCGTGACTATTCCGCACATGTGCTGAATCTTACATTTCAAGTCGCACTTTCCAACCCAATCCGGCCTCCTGTTTTTGAAACTGTACACAACATATTTTACCCGAAATTATAATAACATCGATCTCTGTCTGTCGAGGATTATACAGCCTGTCTAATACAGTGCGTTCACCATTGGGATTGGGACCCCAATGGTGAGCACACCACCTGCGACATACTGAATATCATTCATTACCTGTGGTAAAGTTGCAGAAGCTCTTTACTCTTTGCTATCTTGTAAACGACATCTTCCACCATCGGTGGCGATAAGTCCGCCGCGCCGTAAGCTTCTTTGAAAGAGTACAACTTGAACCACTTGGGCATCTCTTTGGGTTTCTTATTGGCCTTTTCGAGGTCAAAGATCCAGGATGAGTAGTCAAGAATCTCCTAAAAATTTGCTAAATCTAACACTACTATGCATCTCATAAAATTTCTCCAAAGTATATTTAGTTGATAAGAATACTAGAAAATAACTATCTCAACTTCCCGAAGCAAAAAAAAGAGTCAGATGGGGGGCGGTGTAAAGGAAAAATAAGTTTCTTTGACAACTCTACTTGTTATTGAAATTAAATTTTACGAAAGTATTACTAGAAAAGAAAATATGAATACATCTTATAAACTGATAATGTAACAGGTGCGAATTTGCAAGAAAAGATTCAATAAAATGAAAATATTATAAAGGCAAAATTGGGTAATTTGGCATACATCACAGTAACTCGATCACTAATCGCCTCTAATGTTTGCTTTATACGTACATAACTTTCCCTGTCAACTTCGAAAATTTTATAATTATAATTCATATATTCATAATTCGTTAAACTGCCACCATTCCACGCGACAGCAATGGCCTCGTTTGTCTCAGAATGCCGATACAATATCAGTTCATCGAAATGTGTGTGGCCGTTGAAGATGCCCATGATAATATGGTGGAACCTGTAATTGTGCGAATGCTAACATACGAATCTTAACGTTTCCTTGACGAGGGCGGAGAAGACCTTTCGATAATATTTAGGAACTCTTGGCTGTAGGGTTTGTAACAAGTGTCGTCTCCGGATGGCACGTGGGAGAGTATGTGAACCATTTCGCCGTCTTCCTCCGCCTGGTACAAGGTATCGGTTAACCATTGCAGTTGGCTAACGATGGTATTCGTTTCGTAGAGGATCCACCTACACGAATTAGAAGAAGGCGCGATTAAATTTTATTTAATCGAAAAAAATCCTAACCAGTTCAACGTGTAAACGGGATTGCTGTTCAACGCTATTATTCTGAACCCCTCTTCGACCAGAACAGTATAGTAACCACCATTTAGGATCGTGTCTTGAGTGTCCTTTGGTAACCATTTTTGCCAAATATCCGCTACCTCCTTGTACAGCCAGTTATTCTGTAGTTCTTTATTTCTAACACTCGGCGAGGCAAAACTATAACAATATCAAATTTTCATGCTCTGAATCAACTTAGGACAACTTACAGTTAACCAATCGGAAATCCAACTGTAAAAAAATGACACCTGCATCTAGAAGAGCGGTAGACATTAATAAGCAGGACGGCTTTTATACATATGTTTAGTTCCTACTTAAAATGTTGATTTCTTTTTGACAGTGTATATGTTTTTCAGTAACAAATGCATATAAAAAAGGGTTATCAAAATTCCCACATTTTATTCTTTACCCGTTCACAGGATGAGGTTCGTGATTTCCAAGTATCGGATAAACTGTGAGGTCCGGGAAGTACTTGTCTATTACACCATATATCTCCTCTATATTTTTGAAATTCGCTTCTCGAGAGGTGGCCCACACTTTGTGACTGATGATATCGCCAGTGAAGTATACCATGTCTATATCTGGCTGAAAAGAGAAGAACCCTAATAGCGAGAATAACACTAACACCGACCTGCATCCATTTTAGTATAATTTTTTAATTCACCTAAAACGGACTATAGTTCATTTGAAATTATTAGGAGCCCTAACAACTATTTGTTGGAATACGGAGTTAAATTAATAGTAATACGTATCTTCGATCAAATATTTCAACGAATTTTTTAAAAAGTTTCTTGCATTAACGTAATGCTATTTTGTGCAATGTTTTAAAGCATTTCCAGAAAATAAAAGCTTTAGATTTTCGTCATACATTTTTTTATATTAATTTTGTATAATTATAATGACAACTAAATGTTGGAACAAGCGATATTTACACCAACTGCGAGCAAGCTAGAAGTCGTAACGTCGCCTTTAGCCTTAACAATTGTCTGAATCCTAGCGGGCATAGTATCAACCAGACCTTTGTAAAGTTCAGGTGCAAAACTATCCCAAATTTGTTGCAATTTGGTAGGTAATTGAGAAATATTGTCAGATGGATGTGAGAAAACGTCAATGTTTTTGAACCCAAAGCCACTTTTTAGCGGATTTTGCAGTATGCAGTGATGTACCGTCCTGAGTTTCCATTTGAATATAATTTCCTAATACTTGGAAATAACGACGTCTGAATAATTTCTTGATATTTTGGAGCATTTATAGCACCTTCTATGAACTTTATGGTCACCAATCCTGCCGTCGACATTAACTTCCAAACCATAGTGCCATTTATAAAGTTACTGTTCATTCAAGGCAGTCCTTAAATTCTTCCTTCTTATCCCGAATCACTAAATATGATTTACTCCGGTTATATTCAGTCCACGAGAGCTTAGACTTTGCCCAGGTATAGCGATATTTCTTTTGAATTGTAGTTAGTAACGTTTTTTCTTTTGCCCATTAACGTATTTCTTTCTCTGACTTGCATATTTTCATCAAACATTTTAAATTTATTAGAGAAACTGCCTTGGGTGTCACTGAACTTTTACTATATATTTCCGGTTTCGCCATATTTTTTTTATTATATTAAAAATTGTTGCCTTTGCGATATCACTTATTGTCGTGCCTTTATTTCAATTCATTTTATGAATAATTTGGCATACTTTTTCATTTGTAGGCTGTCGCTGAAACTGTCGTAAGAAAACCAGCTACTGATAAATAATCAGTCAGCAACAATAAGATAACAAAACATGCCGTGTTTATATTCACCCCTACTTGGTCACAGAGCTTACACAGATAAATAATATAAAGTGTGGTAATACTTGTTCCAATATTTAGTTGTCAGCATATTAGAACACCAAATTACCAAATGGCAGCAATAAAAAAAAAGAAAAAGTAATTGCGCCTTCATTTTTCTTCAAAATAGCATCGAAAATGTTGTATGATTGCTCTCTCGAAATTCATAAGATCTTAGGTCAATATATGTTAGTACCTAGACCGGCTTAGTATCCGAAATGCAAATGCTTGTTCCAAGATATAGGGCTCATAATAGTAAAACTGACTCAAAGAAAACACCCTTACTTCATCGAGTAAGAGACTGCAAAGGAAAAGAGCGTTATAGCTAATATCCCTGGTTAATTGTTAGGTAAAACTTTAGAATATATGCTCCATCAATATTACGCTTATTCAATGAAGCAGTCAGGGTTCAATTTATGTCAAAAGGCAGGCCAGTCTTTTCGTTACAAGAGTACTACGCACGTGTTTCTCGTTAATGTGCTCCAAGGTCATCTCTAGGGTATGCAAGGGGGTGTCGCACAATCTAAAATCACCCCAATAACCGGCTGCTGCCTCCGTGTTATTCGCTTTACCCTTCTCCTTCTGGCAGCATAGAGGTTCATTGCATTTTCCCCAACCGCCGACCAGATAGTGCGGATCGTAATGGATATCCGTGATTTGCAGTATCTTTAAGGGTTTGGCCGACGTTCTTGTCCCCTATGTGCACAAAACCGCTTATACACTTCCCAAAACAATTAACGGATATTTGGCAATAAAAAAATCAGTCTCAGATAATATAAACCCACAAATATTTCTATCAAACTTTTTAAATGAGAATCCGAGTATGCAGATGTGTTTAACAGGTTCTTGAATGTATTAAAGCGATCGTCGCTGGATGGTATAAAAACGCGTTTCAACACGTGTGTGACTCGTAGTGAAGATTTACAATTTTTAATGATTGGAGAGCCGTAGGTAAATTCTCCAAGAATTGAATTCAATACTCTAATCCAGTGCATACCATAACGATGTCCTGCGTTTTAGCTGTTGATTGGATTTTTTCTGTTCTCGCAACAACATCACATTAAAACTTGGCCAAATCAGTTTAAAACTTATTTGGATATAATTATTCATGTGTTCAGATTTTTGTTTAAAAATATTGATACTAAAAAGTATGTGAAATCAAATTTTCTTTAAATTTATTATACTGTATTGGCAAGAAATTATCCTGGTTGGGGAATAAAATCAAGAAGGGTTGTTGCCTAGTTCAGTGCGTATATTGCTGTATTGTGGACACACGCCAGCAGTACGATCTAAATATGTAACGGTACTGTACATGTCATATTGACAATTTACGTTTCATTTATGTAATTGACGTTTTGTTAGAGTAGTTACGACAGAAAGCTTTGATTTACAGTTGAATTTATTAATTGGGATTCGTTTACTTTATAATTTTATTTTTATTCTCTCTTTGTTTACTTTATCAGCAAGCATACTGATTTTTACCATGGAGGAAAAAGTACAAATGATCAAATGGTATCTATTGTTCTGGTGAAACTGCGGTCGCTTTATATTTCATTTCGAAAATCGACTCTCTCCCTCTATTCAGACAGTGCTAGATGCTATCCATAAATTGTGTTGCAAATTGTAGAAAACGTATTAATATGAACAAAGAACCGCCAGTGCGTGTTTTGAATGAAGAAAAAGAGCAACGATATACCACTGTATGTAGGGTTGTTGAGCGATATTTGTTCTTCACGTGAAGTATCTGAAGAGGTTGGTGTACCAGCTAGAACTATCAGATACATACTGAAAAAAGAAGGGTACAAGAATTACAGAATAGGGTGGCATCAAGAAATTTTTCCTCCCGATGGAATGAAACGCTTTGCATTTAGTGAAGGAGTTATGAACAAAGTGAACACAAATCATGATTTTATACCAAACATTTTATTTACGGACGAGTCCTCATGTTGCTTACATGGACATCATAACGGAGTTGTTAAAATAAATTGGTCAAAGCCAAATAAACACGTTTGTTTACCTCTTCATACTCAGTATCCCCGAAAATTAAATGTATGAGTAATGTAATTGGCCCGTTTTTTTTTTTTATAGACGGTATGCTAACAGCTGCCAAATATTTACAATTGCTAGAAAATGCTATTTTTCCAGCCAGATTCGTGTCCTTAATAAATTTCGCTGATATCTGGTATCAACAAGATAATTATCCCGCGCACACAGCAAGAATTGTACTACTTGCTTTGAATCGGTTAATTAGTTCTGGAGGTGAAATTACGTGGCCACCTCGATCTCCCTATCTGACTCAGTTGGATTTCTTTATCTGGCCTTATTCCTTATGCTGAGCAACACGTTTATACTTACCAACATCTCAGAGCTCGTACGTTAGACGAACTGCGACGAAAAATTATTGACAGTTTTCTCAATATAACACCTGCAACGTTATTGAACGTCCAAAATGAACATGCATCACGGATATCTCACGTACGACTTGGCAACACTCAATAAGCAATACATGGTTAGCCCGTTCGCAGATAATTTCTTGCCAATACAGTATATAATTTTGAGTAGCGATTGCAAGAACTGTGGGAGAGTATAATAAATACATTCCGCACACGTGTTTCCGGAATACGTGGATCCCCGAAACGTGTGTTTCGAATTAAACAATCTATTGTGCGGGAAGAGCAATTATATCGTCTTTTTTTGAAATATCCGTTAGTTATGTACAGTATGCGGGAACCTGTGTTATCGATAAAAGGTACACGAATAAGGCCGCACCTTCTTTCTTTTACTCCTCTTGTTTTTTATCTTCTCGGTGTTTTCAGTTTCTTCGGGAATGCTAATTTCTATCTCGGGCACGCGACCCGAACAGCTCCTATCCTGCAGGAGGGTGGCACATACTCGTTTCCCTGATAGGTCCGGCCGCTGCCTAGCTATGTAAATAAATGTATGCTGCAAGACAAAAGAATACTAATAATATCTGCACCTTATCTCGCGTCGATCTAAGCACAGTTGCGAACATTTCGAATAGGACACAACACAACTTGAAACAGTGAAAGATATTAAAACCAACTGATTTGAGAAATTAAGATAAGCACCTTCACCGATTGAACCAGGTGTTTGTGGTATTAGGTAGATAGGCGAAACTATTCCAAACGTAAAATGAATAGAGGATATTCCATGGTTGCTTCTGATGTATAGCCTCGGTAAAAGAATACTCAACATTGCACAAATTTCTGCAAATACATCCAATGTGGTGTAAGATCATTGAAATCAATAAATCATGCTCTTTTTGATGCGGTCAAAGCTCACGCACGTACGATTTATAATTAAAATAAGGCAGTTTGTATGAATGTATCGTATAAAACCCTGAAGATAAACGATATTTGTGTCTACTTAAAAAAATAGAATCAGAGAATTACGCAGATTGTAGCGAACGTTCGCAACTGTATCTTCTCCGTCACGAAACTTACAGATTGCAATCTGATGGTACCGTCGCACACCTCTTCCGGCTCCAATTGAAGAAGGGTGCAAACCTTTATCAGAATCTCCACTATATTCTCGGGTTTTATCAATTCGTCTCTGGCTTCGAGAATCACGTCCACGGTGATCGTGCACACGAGGCACAGGAGTATGTTGCAGTTGCATTCGTTGCGAAACCTGAGGGCACCGGGCATAGCGATACTCGTCAGGAACTTGGCGAACGCCTTGGTCATGTTTTTCGTCTTTATAAGGGCCTTGAGGCCCTTCATCATTTGGTTCTTAATGAAACCCTGTCTGATCTTAGGACCTGCGAGAGTTTCGATATGTACCTGATTGCTATCTATCCTCTCACGTGAGCACATTTACACACTGCAACATACCTGTATCTGCAACATCGTTTTTTAGCTTACCTGTAGGCGTCTTAATGTCATCGGTGAAATTACCGGGCACATCTGTGTCTGTATCGTCTTCGTTGCCTTCCCAGTATGCGCTACCGACATCGTAGTCCTCGTTGTTATCCTTTGCCGACGGTATCGTTTTACTTTTTTTAGGCTTCAGGAGTTGATTCCAAAGTTCTAAGAAACTGTCACAGGCGAAGATACTAGCGAACCCGATCGAGACTAGAAACAGCACCGCGATCCTCATCTTTATAAATGGCTATCAGTGGTACAGGTGATTTTCCGATTTTTACGACAATGCTATTCAATGCGTCGTGAACGCAAGTGGGCGCTTTTAAGTCGCGATTACACTAAATCGCATGTAATGTATACAGTCGCGAAGCAGTGAATGCTTAAATTAATAAATTTACGATTTATCACGCACCGAAAGAAAAGATAATAATGCATAATTTTAATTGAGAAATACAAGAACTGCTGTACTATTTACTCGTTAAATGGTGTCACATTAATCCATTGTCCTTTTAAAGGTGTTTTGGTATAAAAGAAACTTTTAATATTTAGTTAGAAAAAGGACATTTCTTACACTTTTGAATACGTAAAGAAAAAAAAATTTAAGTTTATACGAAAAACACATGCGAACACCACCAACATAGTAAGGACCCACAACCAAGAGACTGAAAAGGCTCAAACAACGTAAGGACTAAGACAACGAAGCGTTTTAAGTCCACTGCTGTACGTAATTTTCATGGATGAAATCATAAAGTGCTGCAGCAGAGAATGCAAAAAAGTAGTAGTAAGATACCATAAAATGACACCAGTTGAAATAAGTGAATGACGACATTGTAATAATGGCAAACACAGAGAGCAACTTACAATTTAATGTGGACATATGGGTCAAAGAACTGGAAGCTAAAGGAATGACAGTTAACATAAAGAAGACTAAGACAATCGCAATATTCATTGGAAATAGGCATCCAAATTAATAATAACAACATAGAGCAAGTTGAAAATTACAAGTACCTGGGGGCAAACATCAATGCACATGGAAACTTGGATCAAGAAATTAATAATCGGATAACAGCAGCTACAAAATTGTCCCATAGCGTGAGGAACAACTTTATTAGTAAAAGGGAAATCAGCGTAAAAACTAAGATGACAAAACGATATATCTACCTACATTGCTATACGGTGGCGAGACATGGGTACTTACAGACAAATTGCGGAGAAACATACAAGCTGTGGAAATGAAGTACCTAAGAAAAAATGGACAAAATAAGAAATGACAACATACGGGAAATGGTACAAATAGAGAGCGCCATAACTCATATAGAAAGGGCACAAATGCGATGGTGGAGTCACTTGAAAAGGCTGGGCGAAGAAATGCAAGTGAGAAAAATGTGGGAAGCAAAGAAGATAGGAAAGAGAAGGAGAGGTAGACCGCATCCGATATGGGATGGAGAAATGGCAAAAATATCGACAACGAAAGGGCTATCCTACAGACAGGCCGAGACTCTTGCAAGAGATAGAAACTCGTGGAGAAACGTTGTAAAAGGGGCCCAGAACAGTCGGAAAAAAATTTAAGTTGAGGGACAATCTAGGAAATTTGAAGTACAATCGAAGAATTTTGGAGGAGCGTAGCGACCGAACCAGAGGGTATGGGGAGCTGAAATTTTCAGAGTGCACTGAGCATATATGGCTAACTATACCTGCGAAATTCCACGCATTCTGCAGGTAGCAAAATTATTTGCCAATTACGAACTCACAATATGCCATTGAAAAATTATAGTATTATCAAAATAAATCTCCGCGACGTCCAATAGCAAATAAGCAATACTTTTTGCGTTTATAAAGAAAATTACGAAATAAGGAAACCTCATTTAAGAGAAGCAGAGAAAACATATTCGACGAGGAGGAGACAGCTCGAGACAGCTCGATGGGGCGTGTTTAGTGTTCAAGATTTATTACCATATCTGTTAGCGATAATAAATATTATTAATTCCAGGGGAATTTATTGAACAAAAAAAAATCTACTGTGATGTTTACAATTATTTATTTACAACAATACTCACAAAAAAGAACATTTAATACAATAACTTTGGAATATCTTTCTTCTAACGTAAAAAAATTCTTACGCATATCCTTTATTTACATCGAAATCGAAATTTTACTTTATCTAGAAACAACTTTTCCGATTCTCCGTGGCCTCGCTGGCGTACATCGAACACCAAATCTCCTTCCAGCATTCAGAATCGCATATATTATCCGCTCCTCGGACCCTAAATCTGCAAAAGAAAAGTGCAAATGTCATTCAAATAAAACAACTTCTTCTTATAGAAAATGTAGGGTGAGAAAAATTTCCAGATGATGACCATACATTAGAGAATGTATACAACTGTCAAAAGCAACTGTTCATTATCAAAAAGACAAAAAGTAATTTTTACTTATACAAATAATACAAAAGCTGCGATCAGAAAAACATATTGGGTGTCCAAAGGTGGATGGCGTATTAGAACTGTATACCCCAGTGTCAAGCTTATTTATTTCAAATATTTAGAAAATATTGAGTCTTTCTTGAATATTAGTTATTTTATAAATAATATATTTTAGTAATATGTGTGTTATATAGCATTAATTATATTTCATTGCAGACGTTTCCCTGATATTTGGTTCTTATGCTGGCAAAGAATATTTTTCTTCATATAGTTGTAAATATTCATTTGATATAACAAAAAACGGTTTATTTATTTTTTAAAATTTGGTGCCTAGAACTTATAGAGAGATAATAAGCATATTTCTTTACATTTTTTGAATAGCGGCCACCATTCTCTGAAATCTCATGATTTATAAAATATCATGATCGGTTGATAAACAGGTAATTAGGTATTATACACCTAAAATTAAAATTTTATAAGTAAGTTGAACGCTGTTAGCTTCATTGTAATAGGTAATCAGATATCCAGTGTCAAAATAAATGGGTAACCATATCATGCGTTATTGACTGATACTTACTTGAAATTCATCTCTTGCAGCGTCGTATTGTACTTCATACGATGCAATAAAACGTCGACATCATGCGGCGATAGTCCCGACGTTTCGTAATTTGTTCTGAACGAGTACAACTTGTACCATTGAGGCCCGATTTGCGGCTCCAAGTTGGCGTCTACCACGTCAAAGGTCCACTGGTCGTAATCTAAAACGTCCTACAGAGGTAGAGGAGGCGAAAACAAAAAAACAATACATAAAGTCTTGGAGGGTGTTTGAAACTGGATCGGATAAACCTACAAAAGTGTTCGCGTGCATCTCAAAAATCCTGTAAGTGGGGTTCAGGTACAAGGTCTCGTGGTACGGTGTGACACTACCTCCGTTCCAAGCAACGTTAATCGGTCTGTGAGGCTTTTCTATGCTCCTATACAGGATTAACTCGTCCAGGTGTGAGTGGCCGTTGAATATACCTTTTATAGTGTCAGAGAATCTAAGGAAGATCCGTAATCATTATTGATGTACTACATACATACAGTGCTCGAAATAACTAAGAGATATTTCATAAAAATGATATAGAAAGATATAAAAATTGTTGGTTAAAAACTGTACAATTCTGATAGCTCAAAGTTATCAAGGCACTAAATTTGTTACACTACATCGTTTCATAAATCGATTAGAAATTTATCAAAAATTTTCAAAAACCATAAATTTAGGCATCGCGTATCAAACAAATAATTCTTAAAATAATCTTTTAGGAAATACCAAATATAAAATTGAGGTGTATCAGAAATCAGAAAGACCATAATAAATAATAAGTGGACAGACAGAGGAATCAATTCAATTACATACCTATCGATGATCCTCCTAAACTGATGACTCCAAACCTTTTCCACGTCTCTCCCGTTAGACGGTACGTGCGATAAAATGTGCACAAATTCCCCGTTTTTCTCCGCTTCGTACAGCACGTCCGTCATCCACTGCAGTTGACCGTACGGATCAACGTTATCGATCAAGAACAGCCACCTACGTAATAGAGGTAAAGCCAACTCGTTTATCGTTCTGAGCACGGTAATGGCGCGGCGATTGCGCGTGTAATCTTACCCCTAGTATACTACCTACCAATTGTAAATGTAAGCCGCGTTACTATTAATCGCTATAATTCTGAAACCGGGTTCGACCAGGACGGTGTAATAGCCGCCCTTACGTATAGTTTCCTTCGTGTCTTCCGGTAACCACAGTCCCCACAATTCGGCCATTTCGTCGAATAGCCATTGCGTCGACAAGGTTTCGTCCGGATAATTTGCTGGGGAAAAACTAAAAATGTATTAACGTCACTTACATTTAACAACATATAAGATACATTGAAGGGGTCCAGTGCGAGAATTGAGTATCTTGAAAATTATAAAATTTATATAATTTTGCAGTGCATTAAGCACTGCAAAATATGTAAGGTATTTATTCTCATATGAGATGTGTATTTGCACTTAATAATAAAGGATATAAAATATTAGTATAACTCAATTTTACAAAAAAAATGGGAGAAAACCCGAATCTTACACTGGAACCCTGAATTAATAACATAAAACGTAAATTTTAGAAGTATATAAATTTATTTATATAGTAGTTATTACATAACTATCCAATTAAATAACGTATTTACGAATTGATTAACTTAGTTTTCATTTTCGCGTTAGGCATAAATTGCATAATAAAAACATGTAAATATACAACAAGAAAATAGCACATTCTCTCGACATCTAAAACACTTATATAAGCCTGTACTTTACTACCAACTATTAGGAAATACATTACACTATTACCACATATAAAGCATTACAGTAACCGATTTATATGTTATTTAGTGTTCTTATGGTTTTCAAATATGTATACTTGATAAAGTATATTATAGATCGTCTCAACCTCCGAATGCAGTACAGAGTTTATGAAAATTCGATACACGGTTGCCAAATCGTAGAATGACCTGTACATTATTACTTCCGGTTCCATTATTTGGGTTTCTGACAGTTAAAACGGATATTTTTAGGAAAACAGTAAAATATTTAAAAAAACCATTTTTTTATTTAAGAATCAGTGAAAGAGCCCATACTTTTATTTATTATTACTCAACATTAACGTAATTTACATTTCGAACATTTATTTAGGAATTGGGGTATTATACAATTT